>VZTJ01004275.1:1271012-1282982 GCA_013397795.1 Orthonyx spaldingii
ATTTCAGACTTTTTTTTTTTTTTTTTTTTTTTGTGAGATTAAATTATTTCCAATTCTTTTTCTAAGTTGTGAAAAGGAACATCAGAAGAAAAAAAAAGGAATGAACACAGCTCACTATTCTTGCAGCCTGTGGATTCTTGGATATTACATAGAGGATTGAATTACTTTAATAACATTATTAAAGTACTCTACTGTAGAGGTGAAATATGCTTTCTTTTTAATGTTCTCTTTTCACAGACTCCTTAAAACCAGGGATCCCCACTGATCTGCAGAGGTGAAACAGAAAAGTACACAAAAACTGACCTGCACTGCTGCTATCCCCTCTTCTTTTTTCCACACATGGAAGAGGAGACAGATCACTGGAAAACCCTCAGTGAGGCTTGACCACTGATCAAAGATGCCTTGTTTACTCTTATGGCCACATGCTGTACATGTCAGAGGACTGCCCCACCTCCCACTCAAAAGAGGCATCTTCAGAATTTCTACAGGAATGAGTGACCATGAAAAAGATTGTCATTTTCAGATAATTCAAGTTTAGGCTTTCTTCTCTTTTTTAAGAGCTGTATGCAAGTTCACAGACTGAGCTGGCATCAAAATTTGTACCTTTGAGCAACCTGACATGAGTTGGCAAAGACAGTTTTTCAAACAAGGTTCAACTTAACTTCTGATTATACAGTATATGCACCAACAAGCACACTGTACATCATAAAATATGCATTTACCTATTACAAAATACGTCCAGAAGTAAAACTGGCTAACTCCTCTGCTGTCTTGAAGTTTGAAATGCACAACTACCTCACTAGAAAAGGTAAGCATAAACTAGTAGACCAAATAATTGGGTTTCACTGCCCTTCAGTCCAGTATCTTCTTACCCAAACAGCTGGATTTCATAAACAAAGCAATTCCCGTTTTTCATTCCACACTTAGAAATCCTGGGCAGGATTAAGCCTAAGAAAATTCAACTCAGAGGGAAGTTAATTGTTTAAAGTGTACTTTCAGATGTGGTCAAAACAGATGCAGACATGTTTTCAGCACCAGAGAGATGCAAGTCTCAGAAATAACTCCATTTACTAACATAATCAGGTAACCTCAAAACCAGAGACTGACAAACAATAATTTTGGCTTTTCTCCCTAACTTGCTGTTGTTAATGTACCAAATCTTGTACTGCTTGTGCAAACAATGCCTGAGCCAGCTCCGAGCTGCTTATTCAAAAAAACACCACTGCTGTGGAACTAAAAATTCAGACATTGTAATAAAGCATGTAGTACGGACAACACACTTATACCGAGAATTCTTTCTATTCAAACTGAGATTGGCTCCTGAAGATGTAGAAAATGTTCCTTGTTAGTTCATAAGAAGGTGGCTTCCCTGCCATGAACACCAGCTCTTCAATCCTCTTGCATTGCATGTTCCAGACAGAAGAGTTCCTGCAGCTTCTCTCAGAGAAGGCTTCCTTAGTAGCATTTTGACATCCCACTTCAGCTCAGAGCGACACCTGGTATTCCACTTTGAAAAGCACATACTTGCTCTAGGGATTAACTGAGAGGTACAGTGTGCTCTGGAAAAGGCTATGCAAATCCAACTACTATTCACCTACAGGAGAGTACAACAAAACAAAAACTTCATATAATCCAGAAACTATTATTTAGGCTAAAGTGCCTGTATGTTCTTTTGATTTCTTCATCAAAGAGCTCCAGGGCAATAAAAACTCATTCAGTTGGAAAAGTTAAGAATATTTAAATGTAACATAGAGATTCAATACAGAATCTTTGATAATTAAAAGGGAGTGCTCCGTACACTGGTCTAATTTCTTCATGGTAAATGCTTGGAACATTGGACAATACTACCCTTCTACTTCTAAATTTTTCACACCTGTGAATAAACAAACAAACAAAAATAACATCACTAATCCCATGTTGAAAAGACTATGTTACTACAGAACAATTTTGCTTTATTGTTATTTGAAAAGACAAGATTTGTGTGGTTCTAAACGTTTATATTCATTCTGCTTAATAAAAACTTGTTGCTGTAAGAAAAAAGCAACAGCGTAATTTTTTAATTTTTCTATGTACATCTGAAAGAACTTTAGGATTTGCTCATACATTACTTTTGTAATTTGTGCTTAAGAGTTATCTTACTATTTGAGGATTCATTCTAGGCATGTAACTAAGAAATAATCCAATCCATTATCTAAAGTAGAGTAACAGTTATAAGTTGGCTCTAGAGTCTATATCACTCTCATTTACCTCATTAGCTTTAAACAAGGCTATTAATGAAATGCAGTACAGCTCAATTAGTGAAAAATAGAATTTAAGATTCTATGTAGCAAGGGTTATATTTTGCCAACGAATTAAGAAACATAAAATAAATCCACACAGAAAGCCATAGGTTCATAGTACCATATAACAGTTTCACTAAACTATAATCAGAGTTGTTTGCAATCATTAATTCATAAATCATCCTTTGGGGATTTCCCTACCTAATCTGTCTAAAACCATCTGTTAACAATGCTGAATAGCAAGAAAGCTGCTCTAATTCTTCTTCTGCAGGATCACAGAGAGGCAGTTTTGATTTAATACTCATTCTACTGGAGAACTACAAAAATTTGTTTAATCTGTAGAAAAGTCATTAATCAGATCTCAAAAATAGAAAAGATAAGACACCATTGAAAAAGAGCAATTGATTTTCAGCTATGTCAGTAAAAAGCATCTTCTTTAGCTACTTGAAATGTTAGTCTGACTCATATATCACATCAAAGAGTAAGGTACTGAACATTATAAAGCAGTAGCCAAGCTTAACTCAAAGCCAATTTTACTATCCAAGGGTTCACAGAAAAAAAAGCCTGAAACCACAGCTGTTTCATGATAGTGCTGTTGCTCATGTGATAAAATGTTCAAGTGTAATTTTCCTTGTAAAGCCGAATATAGTTAGTGATAGTAATATCATTAATTATTAATGTAACAAAATAATTTAACTTACCTCATTAAGTTATTCTAAGGCACTCCTGGGCTCCCCAGCATACCTTAAAGACCACAACTGTAAATGATTATCTATTTCTCTTTTAATGTTTCATGATGACCTAGCTTCAATGACTAAAAGCTGTCAATTAAAAACTAGTCTCACTAAAAAGAAACCTGCAACCACATCAGCCAAGAAATACACTTGATATATTGACTAAAATAATCACCTTTTCTACATCCAGATGACAATCTCCTAAGATTAATTCTTCTGCATAAATCAAAGTGAAACAATCAGGCTCCTTTAGGGCCACAGAGCACCAAGTGAAGGCTGAGCAACAGCTGAGCTTCTGCCAGAAAAAGAATTTGCATGGAGCACAAGATTGCTTAACACAAACCAGCAGCTCACAATTTAACCCGCAATACCTACGGAACCGCAGGGAGAGGAGTCAGTGAGTGAGTGACTAATTGGAACCAGGGAGGTGCAACTCTGTACCCAGGCAGCACCATCTGCTTCCGGACCCACAGCAGTCACAGCATATGATCTATGGCAGAGTTCCTCGGTGGTACAGGATGTAAATTCAGAAGAGTTTTGGAAGGAGGTTTGCCTCACTCCATGCAAGTTACAACGCAAGCCTTTACACCACAATTCATAATTTTATTACTCAATAGTAGTGCCAAATTTCAAGTCTAACATGAGTACCAAATTAATTCATAAGCTAGAAAACTCTGGAAAAGAGGGAAAACAGTTTATCAAAGTTTTCAAGTTACCAAGACTTTTAAAGTACTGAAAAACAAAGACAAGGTCCCCAGAAGCATTTTTAAAGGAGTGCGTGCAGATCTTTTTTTTTCCCCTCACACGCAATGAGCTAAAGACAAATATGGATCATCCTACTTCTTCCAAAAAAGAATCTTCCCATCCTCCAAGAAGAGCCATAAGGGGCAATGCACAAGCTCTGTCACCATACTGGAGCCATAACAGCCAACCATGTAAGAACCCTTTAGCACCTTAGACATATGAAAGAGAAAGACCTAGAGGTACCAAAAAAATGTCCAGTGAAACAAGGCAGCCAAGGGATTTGGTGGAACAAATCTGTCACTGCATCTGCTGCATGGGAAATGCAAATACGTTGAAATGGATCTGAGTTTGGACTAAATGCTGAAGTTCAGGAAGGGAATGAAACTGCGCATATTCCCCGAGATTATGAATATTGTCCAGAGAGTATATGAGACACTTCTGTTTAGACTCTAAATGAGAAAGAGAGAACACATTTGATTAACAAGTTCAAAAGTAGGTATGTAATGAGCCTGTACTGCAATGCAATACTGTGGCCAGAAACATTGAAACATTAGCTTATATACAAGACTGATGCATGATGCAGAGGAAAAAAAGACAGGGAGAATGTGGTGGGTTTCTTCCCCCCTGTTTTTGTAGACTTCCAAGAATAAAAAGCTAGTGATACTAAATTAGAAGCCTAACAGTGCTTTTAATATAGGACTCTCTGCTTTAAAGCTGTTAGAACAAAACAACTGAATTTCAGAATGTTCCTCTCTGCCCATCTCTCCAACCTGTCAACCTCTCCAACTCCTCTAGCTTTGCATCGTCAGTCAATTTGCTGAGGAGGCCTCTGCCCCTTCAGCCAAGTCATTGGTGAACAAGTTGACACTGGGCCCAGTACTGAACCTTGGGGGACGCCACTTGTGATGGGCCTGCAACCAGGCCCTGTGCCACTGATTACAAACCCTCTGGGATCTGCCATTCAGCCAGTCCTCAAACCACCTCTCTGCCCACTCACCTAGTCCACACTTCCTGAGTTGGCCTATAAGGACGTTGCAAGAGACAGTGTCCAAAGTCCTGCTGAAGTCCAGGTAGAAAAGATCCACTGCTCTCCCCTCATCCATTCAGGAAGTTGTTTCATCATAGAAGTCAATCAGGTTGGCCAAGCATAACTTACTTTTAGTGAATCCATGCTGACTACTCCTGAACCCCTTCTTGTCATCCATGTGGATAGAGACTGCTTCCAGAATGAGGTGCTCAATTACTTTTCCAAGGATCAAGGTGAGGATGACTGGCCAGTAGTTCCCTGGGTCCCCTTTCTTACCCTCTCTGTCGACCAGGGTGACACTTGATTTCTTCCAGTCCTCAGGCACCTCTCCTGGTCACCCTGACCTTTCAAAGATGACTGTGAGCAGCCTTGTTGTGGTGTCTGCCAGGTCTCTCAGCACTCATGGATGCATCCCATCAGGGCCCACTGACTTGTGGATGTCAAGTTAGCCTACATGTTCTCTAATCTGATCTTCTTTGACCAGGGAGAAGTTTTCCTTCCAACATTCCTTTACTCTAGTCTCCCAAATTAGAGATTCCTGAGGGCTGGTCAGTGAAGACGGATGCAAAGGGGACATTTAGTAACTCTGCCTTCTCTGTATCCTCTGTTACCAGGGTCCTCCTCCATTTAGCAACAGGTCCACATCCCCCTTAATTTTTTGTTTGTTATTGATGTATTTGAAGAAGCCATCTGAGGACTTCCAAGCCAGCAAATCTACAAAACAGCTTCCCCAAACAAAATCCTCCAGACAGCCTCCAGACAAAATCCAAAGACCAATGTCAATGGCACTGATAGCAGCATACTGAACTCCACATCTACACTTTTACACTTCTTTTAAATCTCTCTCTTGGACAGTACGTGCTTCTTCAGTTCCATGGAGAATAACATCAGTTTCGCTAAAGATACAGTAATGTACCAGCTATTTCAGTACATTTCTTCAGGAGTTATAACACTGATGTACTCAGTTACTTCCTTACCACAATTTTGCCCTATTCTTTTGACAGAAAGTAAGAACAGAGCAGAGCAGCTATTCATAATTGTGCTCAACTGCAAAAGAAAGTGAAGTAACCCCTACTCCAGAATGTACCTAGGTGAGGTACTCAGAGAATCTGTGTGGAATCAAAGTGACTGCAGAATACACTATGAAAATGTTAGCTAAAATGAACTGGAACAACTTGCCAACTTTAGATGTTATTCACTAAGATTTCAAGGAGCTCAAAGATACAATGGGT
Organism: Orthonyx spaldingii; assembly: GCA_013397795.1. Taxonomy (NCBI): domain Eukaryota; kingdom Metazoa; phylum Chordata; class Aves; order Passeriformes; family Orthonychidae; genus Orthonyx; species Orthonyx spaldingii. Next base: position 1,277,029 of record VZTJ01004275.1, read on the forward strand.
TGTATCAATATTCTCACGCAATCTCCTGCTTAAAACCAGATCAACAGTTGAGGTACAAATGTTGCCTTGACACTTGTACATGGCAAATCAATACAAAAAATTAGAAAGAAGTAGTGAACATCCAAATAAATATGACATATTGGCAAAGATTTAACAAAGGTATTTGTTAAAGGAATTCCTGCCTCACAAAACAACCAGATTTCTCTGTAGACATCACCAATTACATGGATAAGAAGGCACTCTGCCGAGAGAAAACTAGGAAACAAAATTCACACCACAGTTTTCAGAGGACATCAAATAAGCCTCTGAGAGAAACAGAAGCAGACCCTTTGTATGAATACTGAACTCATCAAGAGACAGAATGATGAGACAGAAGATGAAGGATATCAGAAAGTAGATTATTACTTACTTCAATAAAGTTACACAGAAACCTGTACTGCAACATAGATTATTATATATAATCATGAAGAAGGAGGTGAGATAAGCAAGTAATAAAATGAAAATTTAGTGGTGATCCCAATTTATTTTGGACAACAAAGATAAGATCTGACTACAGAAATGCATAAACATCTTGCAGTACTGACCAGTGAACAAAATGTCAGACCAAGAAACCACTGCAGATTAAAGTGATACAGATGGAAAAGTACAATTCTAGATTCCCTTATGAAAGCTAGGTCTGAGCCGGCCATTACGCCTCAGCAGCAAGATCTTTTGATTACAAAACTGACATCCATGAAAAGATCTGACTTGCTTATGATGAAAGCAGTTTCCAGGACCATCTACTCCAGTTCCCTGTTCAAACCAAGTCTAGTTAGAGTGTGCTGTTTATGGTCTTATTCATTCTGAACATCTCCAAAACTGTAGACTCTGTAGGAGCTCTGCACACCTCATCCAGTGTTTGGCCTCCCTTACATTGAAAAAGGCCTTCTCTTATATCTCATTAGACGTTCCCATGTTCCAGCTTCTGCCCATTGCTTCTTGTTCTGTCACCATACATGTCTGAGAACAGTCTGTCTGTCTTCTCCATACCGGCCACTAGGTGGGTAGCTGTAGACCACGGTAAATTCTGCCATTGCCCAGACACACACACACAAAAAAAAAAAAAAAAAAAAAAAAAAAAAACAACAAAAAACAAACAAGCTACAAAACAAAACCAAACCACTGCAGATTCAAGTGATACAGAGAGGAAAGTACCATCCTAGCTTTCTATATGAAAGCTAACAGACCACTACACCTCTCTTCTTGAGGTGGAATAAGCCCACCTCCTTCAACCTTTCCCTTTATGTGACATACTCCACTACGTCAGTGTTTTCCCAGGTACCGAGGAACACAGAAGTGAACAGAGTACTGTACCCCATGCTGCCTCACATGTGCCAAACAAAAGAAGAATCACTTCTGCAGTCTGCTTGTTACATTCCTGCTACCAACCCCAGGTGCAGCTGGCCATCACTGCTGACCCCCATTCAACCTGTCCTCCAGGACTCCCATGCAAAGTTTTCCTGCAGACAGCTGATCCCAGCCTGTACTGCTGCATGGTGTTTCCCTGGCTCAGATGCACAACTTGGACTTCACAAACTTCCTGTCACATCATCTTTCCAACCTGTCCCTCTGTCTAGCTGCCCTGCCCTCCACAGCGTCAGACACTCCCCAATTTGCTGTAGGGGAGTTCACATGCCTGCTCAACATGCTGGCCCATGCCCACCCCAACAAGCAGATCATTAATAAAGATGTTAAATAGTATTGGCCTTCATATCAATCCCTGATAATTGACCAGAAAAAAAAAAAACCAGAAAAATTTACAGATTATACACAGACCTCTAGCTTGATGCACAATGGCTATTCTAAAGTCACACCTTCAGTCTGAAAACTGCAAGAGTGAGCTTTTCACATAATTAGGAAAACATCAGCTGTGGGTTCTTCTCTGGGCTCTAATAAACAACTCCAGAAACTTCTGGAAAAACAGAATACTGGCAGAACATTATGTAATGTTATATAACATTTACTGAAATGGGAATCATTTTAGCTAGCTTCAGAGAAAGCAAGGAAACAATACCATAGTAAAGAACAGGTTTGTTTCATTCACCTCAAGGCATGTACCACTGTTATGTAGAATCTAAGACTGACAACAACAAAATTCAGAAGTACTGGTATCATGAGCTTTTTGTAGCTAAAATAAAGAAAAGCTTAAAAACTTTGATTTTTTCCTCCATAGGTCAAGTCAATTTCAAAACCTCTGGCAGGATCTTCTATACCAAGAAAATTGGAAAAACATATTCAGTAACATATTGGGCACACAATCATTCTCCAAACTGCCTATGACAAAACTGGCTTTCTGAAAGTTGCACAGCTGTAATCACATTGGTCTGCACTCCAAATGCTGGAGGATAGGTCCCCTTCAACTGTGAAAACTGACTTTGTTCTTTTGGGAATACAGAAGTATAGAACGATTTGGGATGGAAGGGAAAGGTCACCTGGTTCCACTCCTACTCTGCCAAGGGCTGGGACACTTTCTGCTAGATCAGATTGCTCAGAGCCCCATCCAACCTGGCCTTGAACACTACCAGGGATGGCACATCCACAGCTTCTCTGGACAACCCGTTCCAGTGTCTCACCACCCTCACAGAGAAGAATTTCTTCCTAATATCTAATCTAAACACATCTACTTTTGGTTTAAGGCCATTCCCCCTTGCCCTATCACTACACACCTTTTTACAAAGTCCCTCTCCAGCTTTCTTATAGGTCTTCTTTAGGTACTGGAAGGCTGCAACAAATCTCTCCAGAGCCTTCTCCAGGCAGACAGATCTCCAAGTTTCTTTCTTTTTCCCAAGTGCCTGACTGTGAAGCTTGAAAAAAACTTATTCTGTTTCTCAGAATGCCTCCTTAGAACAGATCTAGACAGACATACCCCTACAGCTGTGAAGATACCCAATTGCTCCTAGACTACCAAACAGGTACAGAATGGCAGCTGCGGAAGCCACTGGTGGAGCCACATCCTGAAAAGTGCTTTTTCCCTGTCTTTGCTTTTCCTCAACTGTTTAAACAGCTTGTTATTAAATGAGTCAGCACTGACCACTTCAAATACCCTTCCTGATGTGTGTAGCCAAAAACTTTCCATTAAAAAAATGAACCCCAAAATAATTAGACTGGAAATGGGTAGCAGCAGTGAAGGAGATGTCTGGATTTTTGAAGAATGCCATAGCATTTATGCACGGAACACTGAACTAAAGACACCTATCCAGGAGAAGAAAATACTACTTATTTTAAAGAAAATTGTGGTGCTTGACCCCAGAAGCTATATTTTTTGAACTGCATGCCACGTGCCTTGCAAAATACTGTACAATGATTCTTTTCACAGTACAGCTATGCAGATAGTGAAAAAGAAGTGTTAGCAAATATGCTTAATACTGTGGCTTAAATCTGTCGTCTTTGTCATTTGTGGCACTCTTTAAAATGGGCCACATCAGGGTCTGAACAGATCTAGTTTAACTCTGTAAATACTCTAAGTTTTAAAACCAATTTTAGTTGGTTTAATAAGTACATGCAGTAATGACTCCAAGGGTAATTTCTCCCGCTGGAAAAATAGGAATCTTATACCACTGCTGATAGCAAGTATACTCTGTTACAACATAGTCTATAAGAAAAAAAAAAAAAGAGCTGCAAAATGCAATTAAAAAAAATCAAACAAAACCAACACTCACATTTGCTGAGGAAGAATCTTCAGGCAAACACATGTTTACAATATCACAATCAGGACGATGTACTGTACAGTTCATGAATTTAAATAAGAATCAATGCAGCTTTTTTTTTTCTTTTTTTTTTTCTTAAAGAAAAGATTTAGCCCCACATGAAAGATTGAAAGTGAGTTTGTCAGACAAGGCACCTTTTGTTTCCTCTCTGCTTAAAATAAGTAGTGAAAAGCAGCAGGAACATTCTGACTATATTTTTCAGTAGTATACAAGTATCACATAGCGCTTCTCAGATTTTAACAAAAGGGTAAACTGTGAAGTTAACTTCACAGCAGGAACAAAGCCCTTTGCAAGTGTATTTTGTACAAGCAGGAAAACAAAATCCTGAGGGTTACTGTATGCACGGCTTATTCAGAATCTAAAAGTGAATTCTGAGACTTGGAAGTACTCTGTAAACACTATTTTGCATAGATTTCCAAACCAAGGCAGCCAGTGAAATCTCAACTGAGCAATCCAGATGGAACAGTACAGGCAGAGCTGATAAACCATGACAGTAAGTGGGGCATTTTACCAGGCAGGTGTAGGGAGCTACTGCTGACACCATCAGCAACTTCAGCCTGAATCTGAACAGAGCTCAGCGCTCGCGCTTCAAGGGAACACACTTGTCTCAAGTGTGGAGTGCCTCAGCAGGAAAACAGTGAGCTCTGAGTGCTCACAAGTGCTCAGCCACCCTGTACACAGGGAAGTGAAAGCTGCTTAGCCCTTCTGGAATATGCTGTCACGGGCTTTGTGGTCCATGAAAAATCACACATGAAATACTTCTCTGTGGGTTGGCTGTAAACGTAATAAGATCATTGTTATTAGAGAGTACTCCAGAGAAACAAGAACATCTTCACATAAATCTGTTAAAAGTAAGAATTTGACATATACAACTAAATTCAGCTTTTGCAACTGGATGTGTTTCTCATGGCTCTTAAGCTTCCTAAAAGAGGTCTCCCTATTTTATCTCAGTTGTTTCAGGACTAGAACATTAATTTAACTCTACTTTGTCTTGGACCAAGTGGTTCAATCCCTTCGAAGGGCTTTGCTGTACTGACTGTGATTCCTCCAAACAGAAAAAATAAATACACATTACCATGATAAGTACAGAAACACAATTACCCATCACAAAGCTTTCCTGTAGCCCAGACATACAAATGCAGAGCAAGGCTTACCACAGTTTGTTTCCCGATGGGTTATGGTGGTATAAACACAACTTGACCACACCAGGACTAGTTATTTTTCTATAGCTGTTACATATTTTTTAAAGATTTTGTACAGATAGGTTTTGACTTACTAACTTTATTGATCAGTGCTCAAAGTACAAAAATCTTGTACAGCAAACAGTGTGTTGTTTTCAGACATTATTTTTCAAGAAACAAAATTCTAATGAGTATATCAAACTCCAACTTTGTAACTAAATGTCTGGAAAAAAAAACCCAACAGCAAAAACAACAAAAAACACCAACGCCAAAGTGACTGGCATGTAGTTACTTAGCAGAGCACTGAAAAGGCCGATTTGGGAGGTTTTAAGGTCACTTAGCACTGTGCGGGACATGCTACAAGGTCACCAAGACAGTTTGCCTATTATCGAACCTCTTAAAAACCGGGCACTACCCCGGGGTGCGGCAGGAGCTCCAATCAATGCGACGCTCAGGCCAGACCGCGAAAACACAAAGCTCCGCCGAAGCTCCTGGAAGACGAGCGCTCTCTCCAGCGCCGAGCCGGGAGGGAAGGAGCGCGCTCCCGCGCGGACAGCCAGCGGGCGGGAGGCTCGGGGAGCCGGGCGGGCTCGGGCAGCGGGGCAGCCCCTCCATCCCCCACCCGCCGCGGCGTCCCGGGGCTCGGACCGCCGGCGGCTCCGCAGCGCCCGGCGTTACGCAACGCTCCCCCGCGACCTTGCGGGGAACTTCGGAGTCTTTCTCGGGGAGGGATGTGCGAGCAGCATCACTCGCACGGCGCCCGCTCCGGCAGCCGCCCGCGGCCAGCGGGACCGCGGGACAGGCGGGAGGGGGCGCGGCCGGAGAGAGGGGGCTGCGGAGCGCCGCGACCCGAGCGCGCAAACTTCGGCGGCGGCCGAGCTCCGTCCCGGGCGGGCAGAGCCTCCCGGCGGAGGCTGCGGGGGGAGGGGGGTGGGAAACCGTTCTCCCGCGGCGGCATTCCTACCTGCGACACCAGCGGCACCAGCGTCTGCTCCACGGACCGCGTGCGGATCTCCAGCCCCGCGTC
>VZTJ01004275.1:1283467-1510124 GCA_013397795.1 Orthonyx spaldingii
GCCCCTCGGGACGGGCTGGATTTAAAGCGGCAGCTCCCACTCGCCCGCTTCCCGCCCCGCCGCCGAGCTAGGGAGGGGGAGCTGCCGCCTGCTCTCCCGCGCCCCTCCTCTCCCGCGCCCGCAGCCGGTGGAGGAAGGGAACCGGGACTGGGTCCCGCCACCACCGCCCCCGCCGGGAGTTTCCCCGCCGGTCTCGCTCGGGGCGGAGGCAAGCGGAGGGTTCCTGCCCGAGGGGGAAAGCCGAACCAGGCGGTGGCTGAGGGGCTCGGGTGGCCCCGAGGAGGCGGGAGTCCGGGCTGGTGACCGGCCTTGGGCTGCACCGTCTGGCGCGGACTCCGGGAAGGGTGGTCCCGCTCGGGAAGTGTGGGGCGCCGGTGTGGGGGCCAGGGAGAGGCCGCCGGGGAGCCGCTCGCTTCTTGGAAAGGACTGCAGTCACGATTCGCCTACTTTTAGCCTCCGGGGGGATGATGAGGTGTCTCCAACTAAACGCCATCAGCTTCTCGCTTAGAAGCCTTACGGCGAAGGGGGAAAAAGGCTTCTGGCTTTGGGTGATTTGTATTCCATACCTGGCTGCTCTTAGAGAACAACTGTCGTGCTTATCCGGGTTTGCCCAGCCCTGGTGCTAAAGGACATCTGTGACTGATCTAGCAAAAACAAGGCAAAAGTAATTCAAAGAAATAAAAGTGGTTTGGTCTGTATTGTGGGGTTTGTTGTTCTGGTTTAGAATGGGCTACATTCATTTGTCCACGTTATTTGGTAAACTGTATTTGAAAAGTATCGGTACATGGATGCTTACAGATCTGATTTGGCTTGTGTGTATTTGGTACGGCTGATTCTTCTACAGGCTTGTCTGCCCAAAATTGTGGAAAGGGCACGGAGCTCTTCTGGCTGTGATCCAAACTACCAAGGTGCGAAGCAGCTCCAGCCCAGCACTGGGGCCACTCAGTGCACTCAGTGCAGTGCTGTGCGGGAGTCAGAAAACCCTATGTAGGGTCTGGGACAGCAGAGCACTTCAACATAACTACTTAGTTTCCTGGTCAGAACTGATTTGTGTTTGACTGCTCAGCTCTCGCACAACACAACTCTATAATCAGTGTCTTTGGCTTTTTTTTAATGTTTTAGATCAGGGACTTTGTATCATTTTGTGTCTTTGAAAAGATTTCTGACCCTTTTTGCACAAAGCATCTTTTCCACAATTTTGAAACATAGAGATAAGATAAAGGACAATATTTGTTGTCCTTTAGAGTCCTAAGAACTTATCCATATTTATTAAAAAAGAAAATTGCCAGAGCTGCAAGTATCACACTAGATAACGATATGACCCTATTCCTAGCTCTTCAGGAAATTGGTTTCCAACATGGTCTCATATTTTCTAAAATGACATCTTATATAGCATCAAGTGTTTCAGGAGAGAACTGAAGGCTTAAACCTGCCATGCCACAAAAATATCTGAATGATGGTGTAGACTTGAAATAAATGCTAGTCATGCTTGATCAAAGTGGTTTAGAGCACACTTGAGATTTCTTGTTTCGTTTTTCTCCCAAACTTTTCATTTTCTTGCAACATCTTTCGTTCTTTGTCAGGTAATTTGTTTTTCTTTTACTTCTCAATAGCCATATTCTAAGCCTTGACAACAATTGCTTTCTTTTACGTTTTGATAGAGTACTGAGAGCAGGTATGGTTGCAGCCTCCCCAAGACTCTACACTGGTACAGGAGACTTCTAGATCATGCTGAAGAGAGCTGAAGCATCCACCAGACAAAGTGTCAGTAATACCAGAGAGAAGTACATTCCTTTTCCCTCTTCCCCTTGTTATTCCCACTTATTGGCTATTTTATGAATGTTGCCATAATGCAGATTAACGGTCATCAACATCTACAGATACAACTCTATGATTCACATCTGAAATGCACTAGAAGGACATGAACACTTGGATGCACACGTGGTTTATAATTTGACAATTTGTATCACTGTATTTCAAAGACAGCTGCCTGTCATCTTCAACACAGTAATGGATCAGACATCCCAGGATTTACATTTTCTGATTGAAAGCAGCATTAGTAGCAGAGGTTAATGATTAATTTTGAAGATTGTAACTTTAAAAAAAAAAAAAAAGAAAAGAAAAATTGAGTTTAAAAGTGGCAAAAAGAGTTTAAAAATAATTTCTTACACTTATTGGACAAATAGTGGGAACTTTGCAATGCCTTTCTGCAGATAGAAGTCCTGTTCCCAATCTACCACTTTCTTTTACTGATTGCATTTTGTTTTCACTCAAGAAGCAGCATTAGTGGGTGGTGCTAGTGACAACACTGTCTAGTTCTCCCACTCCTCCTCAGGTGCTTCCAGGTTAAGCACGGAAACCACTGCTCTGCTTCTGGAATCCTGTGCCAGGCAAACAGAAAGCATGTTGTGATGTTTTTAATTTAACACAGTTGAAAAGCTCTAGTATGCTGCAGACTAACGTCTTTGAAGACACCTTGAGGAGATCTTCAAACATCATAGCCTGGAGCTTAATTGGGCTTTTTAATTATGTTAAGACAATTTGAATGAGGCAGTGTGATAGATTGCAACCACACCTTTGGCATGCCAACACATACCTTTGAGGGAGCACACTGTGCAATGCACAGCAGTAGAATATTTTGCATACTATCATCTTCAGCCCACGTGATGGATTGAGGAAAGCAATAGCCCATCACCCCAGAAAGAACGTCCCTTGTGGCTGCAGGATGTGAGGACCACCCACTGGCCATAGCAGTCTCATATTACCAGTTGAGTTACCACTGCTATCTCTGCTTTTGAACCTGAAAAGCATTTGAAGTATGGAGGACAAGAGTAATGCCTAAAGGACTGTATTTCTAACTTCATAACTTAGTGGTCAAGGGGAAGGAAGCGATTCATATCCTCACAACATTATGAACATGTCAATCAGGTCCGCCTTGTATTGTTTCCAGGAGGTGACAATTCACTCAAGGAGGTGACACCTGCTCCTCTGTCCATGATCTCCTGTGAGCTTGGGTTCTGTGACTGTGCTCCTACACAGAATGTAAGCCAGTTTTCCCTCGTCTAGCTCTTCACTTTTATTGTTCCTATCTAAAGTAGCTTTTGTGGGAGACAACTTTACTACCCAGTAACAGTGCTGTGCCAAAGTTCTCAGACAAAAATGCTGTTCCCCACACTCAGACATTTTGACAAGGATGGCTGTTTTGAGCCTTCATGTGTAGTTAGGCCTCTCACCATGGGTGCTGGCCACTTAGCTTTGATGAGAATTATATGAAACGTACTAATGAGTGTAGTAAGCATATCTTATGCTACCTGTGCCATGGCTTGTTTGAAGAAGCTGTCAGTCAATCTCAGTTTGATGGAGCAGCTGGCACCTGCTCTTCCTTTCTAGCTAAGATGTGTGTGTTCCCTGGTCTGATTAAAGCAAAACAAGATGGGTAACAAACAGTTTAAATTATGCTTTTGCTAATCTGTTCGTTTTGACCAGCATAAGTTCAGCAATGAAGACAGAAGCCTTTTCCACATGAAGAAACCTTCCTTAGGAAGCAGTTATAGTTGTTCCATATGTGCTGAGGCACATGCAGCAAAGCAGATGCCATTTAACCAGTCAAGACGGGTTTGAACTTGTGAGCTGTGAAGAAGAGCTTAGCAGTTTCTGTCTACACTGAGCAGTTGGTCTAGGAAGCACAAACTGCAGGAAGAACAAAGAAATACTAGTAAAGGCCATCTGGCAGGATCAGAGGGCTTTTTAGTCAATTTTGATAATGAGCACTTTTCCACACACACTTACAATGAATAAGACATAGAAATTAGCGAAATTTATAACATTTAGAGGATGAATTCCAAGGGGTAACTGGTTTTTATCCTCCCACAGAGGGCATCCCAAATATCCAGGGGTGAGGGGAAGGAGTGCCTCCATTGCTTCCTTATCTCCCAGCTGCAGTCTGGAAAGCAGAGCTGAGTGGGCTGTGTCAGATTGCTCCCTTTCTCTTTCCTCCAGGTGAGATTGAAGTTATAGCAGTGTGGGAGGGGAAAGCACATCAATCATCTTTCCAGATGAAATTTAGAAATCCACTTCAAGATTAAGCTTTTCCCTCTATTGCCTCTAGTTTCCTCTAAAATTTGACAAAGTCACATTTCTTTTTTTTTCAGCGGGGATGTTTTGCAGGCAGCTTGTGAAATCAGTAATTTTAAAGATGGCTAAAAATTTTAGGCTTTTGAGAAATGTCAAAAGATGGGAGACAGGTATTGCATGAAATGTCTAATCCTGTTTATTAGTGGTTATTAACTCCAAAGTACATTACTTCTTTATAAAAACAATCAATCTTTTATGTTTGTTTCATGCCCCATAGTAAAATATTTCACTTTACAAAAACTATATTACTTGTTTTTTTCCTACATAGGGAGCATTTTATGTGACTATACAGTGACTATATTTGTCATTTTGTGAATTTATTAGTTTCACAGTGGGGTTGCAACAGTTATTACAGAAACTATGAAGAAGAGGGGATATAAAAGTAATGGATAGACATATCTGAAGGACTACAAGCTAGTGTCTATTTTTATCTGAATGTTTATCCAGAGTAATGATATAATAATAATAATATATATTCAACAGATATAATATCTGTGCCCATACAGCCAGAAGGTGATTTCAAGCACCCTCTCCCTTTGAGTTTACAAGGTTATAGCTGTCAAAATCTTCAGCAAGTAACAGCTATTTGGCCATGCTACCAAATGTGGTACACCTCCAAAACACTTCTGCCCCCTGTGACTGTGGAAAATGAGGAACATTGTCTGGATGGTTAGATGCTGATAGCCCATCATGGCTTCACTGCCTCTTTTACAGAGCTCAAATGAATACAGTTACCTGTGCTAGTTCTTCAGGAAGTCTAAGGACACAGTATTTTTCATCTATCCCAGCACCATCAAGAGACTTCTGTAAAAAGTAGCAGTTTTGAGAATACATCTAGGCACAAAACATATGTTTCGTGTATCATGCTGATCACAAAAAGGGTAGAAGCTTTAACTGACCAATCAAAATTAGAGAAATATCATTAAAGTCAGGGTCTGCAGATTATATCCCACTTTTTCACTGATGTTTCCTACCAAAGCCACCTGCAGTTGTAGAAGATGTGTGTCTGAGGTAGGGAAGAGCAAGGGAACAATTTTCAGTCCCATAAAAATTTGCTTTTTTAATGATTATGTGAGACTTTATTGGCAAGGAAAGATACAGTGGATAATATATAATGGATACTGCTAGAGTTACCCGAGACTTTCTATTGTAAGACCCATGCTTTTGGTTGAATACGAATATGCTAGGCTTTAAAACAGGTATGATGTACTGCAGGAGAAGCTGAAGCTGCTCTGTAATAAAGCCTGGTATTTTGTCCTTTATTTTGTCCTTATTCTTTGTGCTGTCCTTTAATATATATAGCTGGTATATGGACTTGAGTCTAACACTGACATTGGTGTGACAGCTTTTGGAGGTGAAAAGTCTCATCAGTTTAGCTTCAGCTGTGAATTTGGCCTTATTTCAAAAGGACAGCTGAAAAATACAGTTTTAACTTGAACTGTAAGTAGGGATTAATGTGCAGTTTTGTAAAATCATACCCTCGGAATGGTAGAGTACAGGACTCTTTTCAGACAAACACTATTTAGATTTATCAATGCATTCCTCTACTCTTTGAAACTCAGTGCTGCTGTAACATATCAGGCAAAATCCCCTAGATGATCAGTTCCTAGATGTTAAGCAGAAGTTTTGCCTTCTTTCCTTGCAGTCTGTGAAGTTCTTCTTCTGTACATACATATTTTTCAAAGGACTAAGGCTGAGGATTATTCATTGCATCATGGACCTTGTTCTAAACAGGAACTAACACCAGCTTTAGAAGAAGGCATGAGCAGCCTCACAATATGCAGATACAGGATAATCAACCCTAATGAAAGTGTTAAACTGACCTGTAGCCAGGACTGGGAAATAAGCTTTTGATGCCAAATCTTTTATCTCTTTCAAATCTGTGATCATCCTAGCACTGAGTGGTATTTTGTTGTTTTTTTAACAGTTCCTATGGGTTATAAAATAAATATGGAGGATTAAAGGTTTGAAGAAATCTCTAGCCTGCAAAATCTTTAAGAGCATTTGCCACCTAGCAACGGCCAGGAACGTGCGTTTCCTTCAAACAATCTGCAATTGTGTGATTCAGAAAAAAACTCCACAGTGTTTATAACTGCAATTGTAACTTATGTAGGAAGGAAAAATGCAGCAAAAGGCTCTGGTTACATCACTGACAAAGGATTTCATTACCATAAGAAGTCCCTACCAGGGTGACAAATAATCAAGATTAAAAAGAATGTGTGAGACCAGCAGAAAGGGAAACAATGACGTTCCTATTATAGCTGTGGCCTTTGCAATAAATGATATGTCAGCTTTTTCATTTTGAATTGTGCTGAATAACTTGGTGATTTTAATTCATCAGCAAATGAATACTTAGATTAGAAGCTATTTTCTTTTCAAATGTGCATTTGCTAACTTGGTCATGCAATAAATACCACACTCCTTAAAAAGTGTGATAATATAGATACTGTTTATAGATGTTAAAGATTTAAACCACAGATACTCTATTAGTTTGCTCAGATATGTGAGGTAAGTATGGGAATTATATGAGAGGAAAGGTAATTGCAACATGCATGAGCTGGCTGGCTATCAAAATCCCATTGGTCTGCATTTTGTGATGTTAATGAGATAGTAGGGGAAAATTACACAGATGCTAATGCACATGGGTTCTATGTAGATGATTATCATGCATAAATCTTTGCAACATCAAAGAATATACTTTATCGAGTATCAGTTATCCCAGTTGCTCTGTTTTCCTCCTTTTTTTTTTTTTTTTTAAATATCGTTGAAGGAAAGAACCTGGGGATATCTAAGGACAGTGCATCTTTCAGACCTCCCTGACCTCCAAACGGTTGTCATTTCTTAAGGAATTTCACCCATGTGACATTGTTAAATTAACCTGGATCTGTTCTAAAGAAAGGAGCAGCTTCTAGACTTATGTCCATACTATTACTTAAAATTCCTTATTAACAGGGTACTAAACCCCACTTTTTTTCAGCGTATGTTCTTTTTCAAACATGGCTTGCAGTTTCTCAGTTAACAAACCAACTTAAGCCCAACAAAGTCATTACTAATACACATTACTAACAAAATACTTGCAATGCTAAAAGATATTGTTGCTAAACCCTTACAGGCAGCTGGTAGGATTCAATTCTGTTTCTGGCAGCAGGAGAGTACATGCTGAAGTATCAGAATTGGAGCAGAAAATTGTAAGTGCAGCTGAAATGGAAGGGGAAGCGGCATGCTATTGCCAAGGGAGCACAAGGATTTTTGAAAAAAGTACATTCAGTGACTTTATACTAAATATTAAAAGTTTCAGAAAGCAGAATGTAAATAACTGAAAATTTAGAAGCCTCTCTTTTTCAGTCATGCTCAGAGTACTAAAAGCATTTCTCAGAACCTGACATTTGTACTGAATTGCCAGTGCAATATCAGCCATTTTTGGAAAACATCCTAATGTAGACAGACCCTAATAGGCAAAAGTTTTGAAAGCAAAATGAGGTGTTGCAGTGTAAGGAGAACATTGACAGAATGTTTTTTTGCTGTGCTCACTAACAGTAGTTCCTAACCTGGCAGCTCTTCCATTGATGTGCTTTGGAGTGATGCCACATGAGGACTGCATGTTCAGGTATGCTCAGGACACTGTTAACAGGAACAAGTTTGCAGATCACAGGTAGAAAGCACTTCAAAGTCCAAGCTTTCTTCTTTCACAATTGGTCTAGTCTAGCAATTAGAATGTGAAATCTAATTGTGGGCTTTGGATAAGGAGAAAACAGTTTCTTACCATAAAGGATGGCAAAAATCCTGCTTCCCTGAAGAGAAGACAATCCAATCTATAGGAGACAGTTTGTGTTTTCAGAGTTCCAGGATTCATGCCAGCTATTTAGCATGCAAGTTGCTTCAGGATTCTCAAGACCTTATTTACTGTCTATACCTCTATATGTACCCATTTTGATTTCTCACAATACTGTGTATCTTACCAAGGAGCATAATTAGAAAAATATCACTCTATTTTAAAACAGTGTATTTTTTGAAACTTAAAATATCACAGTGTTATATGTAATAGATAATTACATCCTGATGGAATTGCTCCCTACTCTACCTGTCATGCTTACATACAGGTACACACTGGGTAGGGAATATCCACCCTCCCAGCAGAAACTGTGCAACAACTGTATTTTATCTACCTCTCTGTTCTTCTCAAAAGTTATGATCAAGGTGCCGAGGGGATACAGCAAATGATAATATTCTTTAACTCTAGCAGAGCTTCTCCTTGACTTTGAAAGACAGATGATTAAGATTCACATTTTTTAAAAAATGGGCACAGCAGAGGCAAGACATAAAATGAAAATCCACCTAGATTAGTGTAGCCTGGTGTACAGGTCACACATGTAGCTTTTATACCCTGATTTAAATCCCTGCTTAGCCAGCTTCAGATCATGATCTTGAAAATAAATTACCACTTCCCATCTGCGTGTTTAGCTGCGGATGTTTCAAGGTGGTGTCTTTTTTTGAAGAAATCTCAGTTAGTCTTTCTTCATCCGGATACAAAACAGAAACTGCTGTGTTCCCCACAATTAATTCTTACCTAAATTCAGGGGAAAAAAAAGATTCAATAGTACATTTTCAATCTTAACATTTTACTAATGTACTTATGATTTACTGTTCTTTTTATTTCAAGATAGAGTTGGGACTTGAAAGTGTGATCTGGAGCAACTCATACTATGTTTAGCAATGTTTCTGCAGGTTTACATTTCATCCCAAAGAACGGTAGAGTCCACTTAAGGTTTTAAACATAAGTTTCTTTTGTCCCTCCTAATGTTCTTTTCAGTATCTGAAGATGCTTTAAGACACTTCCCCCCAAAGCCTTCACAATGGAAACTGAATTAATACTTTTGACTCCTAAATCATTCATACTTTTGGTTCTTCCTCTTAAAACTTTCTTAAAAAGAAGTCATATAATAAATATGAGTTTCACAGAAAGTTCAGCGTTCCAAGGGCACTTTATAAAAGGCATGAGCAGCTGTCTTCAAACAGAGATTTTGTGTATATATGCTGATCGCAATAGACTTAAAGTGCATGATGAGACTGTACTATAGCCATGCAATTTGAATTAGACTGTTACTTTTATATCTCTTATCACAACTCCTTTCCAGTTAACATTCTCCTCATTTACATCCTGAGTTTGTAATCCCTTAGGATATTTTTCCCCAGTTTTTACAGATCAAAATATTCATAAGATTAGAATCAGTAGTTTGTCATATTCCTCATTTGAATACAGCAAACTTGCTTGTAGTTGGTTCTGTTATACTTGGTCACAATTCTCTAGCAAGGAAGAATAAAACCCTACAAACTGTTTTGTTGCCTTATACTTCTCCCATTTAGGATGTCATTGAAGGAAATTCTTCAGTGAGAGAAGAATTCCTTCAACAAACCCTTCAGACACTGGCCTAAAACTGTTCCAATGGAAGTCAGCTGTCATCTCCCAAGTCCTCTGGGTCAGGCACAGGTCAATAAAAGGCACATTTGTGAATCCCCATTTACATAGCCCAAGCTCTGGTCATCAGAGAAGGCTGTGTTCTGGCTTCCTACCACTTGATAACTTTTCTTACTTATCCTCTGTTCAGCACTGTGGATGCTCTCAGTTTTTGGCAGACTAATGTGGAAAGATTGCTAGAAGGAATTAGACACAGGGAACATGCACCTATTGAACCTTACAATATTTATAGTTGTCGTGACTCTATTTTTGTCCTGTCCTAGAGTTGATAATGAGAGACAGTTTATCCCTATTTACTCATCTCTTTTTACATTTATTTCCTGTGTGATGTGATGGATGCAAAGAGGGAGGGAGGGGAAAAGGAGGGAGCAGAATCCTTTCCCTGCTCTTTGATTATGTGACCCTGAACAGTACTGATCATCAAGTATTCCAGCAGTTGAATTCACCTTCTAATGATGCATATTATTAGTTATTCCTCTGCTTTTCAGAGATACAGACTTCTGTAGTCAAAGATCAATGACAAACTCAGACAGAGCAGAAGTAGATTTGTTCCCAGTAAGAAGGTACTACCTTCTTTTCCTTCCTTGGCAATTTTCCTTCAGAAGAATCAGTCACTGGTTTTCTGGGGATTTTTTTTAAAGAGATTTTCCTTTGATCCTAAGAATGTACTGAAAGCTGATCCAACCATAGTTAGTGTTCTCTTTTCTGGATTATTTGTGTGAGGCTGCTGAGAGAATTGGTGTATTCAATTCTCTGGCTTTTACTTTCTATAGATCCCGGCCTTGGAGAGCATCTTGGAGAATCAGAAAAAAGTGACAAATGGTCTTATTGTTCTATAGGACCTCATATTACTCTAAAAAAAAAAAAATAAAGGATTTGCATGGTTTAGCTGAGTAGGTGTTTTAATGATTTCTAGTTGAGACATGTTGCTGTGTGTACTTTTATCCCTTTCCAGTGGGTGACAGACAAAATTTTGAAACTGTTAATTGAAGGGTAACTTAGAAGAGTTTTTTAGGTCAGAAAGTAGGACTGTGTTAAGTTCAGCCTTGGAAGAAGACAATGCCAGGAACTATGATCAAGGATAAAAAGGCAAAGTTTAGGCCACTTCTTTCAATTTTTTTATCTGAGGTCAAACTCTTATTGTTAATAGCTGCCTCTCTTTGTGCTAAGTCATACAGCTTAGGTTCCATGTAAAAAAATACCAGGACGATCCAACATGGACATTTCAATTCATACTTTTCCAACCATGCAGCTGTTAAGCACTAACCGGTTCATTCATAACCATTCAATCAGAGAAGAATTTTTTCAGCCAACTTTAATATTACTTTGTGGAGGAGTTCCATGTTTTCAGAGGGACGTTTAAAATCAAAGCCTGTTGGCAAATGGAGATGGCTGAGCCTCCTCTGTTCCACAGCACTAAAGCACGGAGGGCAGGCAAGGCCAGCAGGCTAAGCAGGCTTATTAGACACAGCTTTCTTTTTAGGACAATTTCTCTAACACATTTTGCTAAGCTGTAAGTTAAATATAGGTGGAACCTATTGCTCCATTATAATGCAGAGCTAGGAACCTTCAGCTATCACCATTTGTGATCTAACACTTAAACACGTGGAGAAAGCTGTTGGTCACTAAATCTGAGATTAGAACAGGAATCGGAACCTTATAACAAACTAAACTTGAAGATACTCTATGCAGATGGATCCCTAATGTTCATAGGTATGTGACACATCTTAGTTCAACAAAATAAAAGGATAACACAAGTTACAATATCTTTTATAAGTCACAAAACTGGTAGTCCCTGAAAATGCCTTTGCATTTGAAAAGACTCAGGAACCATATATTACTCATAGTAAGGAAAACCTGAATGAACAATTACATAAGACTGGAAGGGTCCTTGTGCAGCAGCATCTACTTGTGCACGAGTAATATGTCCCAGGCAGCTGTGATCTCTTGGAGAAGGCTATAAGGAACACTAGTCTTGTTTTCTGACAGCCTATCATATAATTTGTAACAGCCTGATGCAATGCATATAATTTCTTTCAATTTCTTTTCCAGTGTAGACTTTACTGGAAAATGTAAAACAAAGTTTTCTTTAATTTCTTGTATTGTTTTACTTGTTATTTGAAAGCCAGAAATGACACTAATATCGTTGGTTATAGATTCCCTAGTAATTTCTTTTACTTGGTTGAATATAGAGCTTTCATCAGATTTCTACAGTGAATGTTTTCCAAAATAAATTCAGAATTATTTTCAACAAATGTTTCGTAGTGAGACTGAAATTCATTTTATGCAAACATATCACAGATGGTACCATTCAAATGAATGAGTGTAGAAAGTAATGCATAAAATTGATTCATCCAATTATTTTAAATACTTAGGGGAAAAAATTGTATCCAATACTATTTTCAACACACTTTGTATCCTCTCATAAAAAAATGCCATTCCCACAGACTTTTTTAGTTACGGATTAGGAGTGACGTTGTTAAAGAAATATGTCTTTACATCATGAAGTGTAAACCTGCAGCCTCTGAGCTTGCCTTCCCTATTAATTTTTCCTGAATGTAATTTTAAAAAATCTCTTAACTTGTTTTCTTTCATCAACTAATGTGTCTAACCTGTATTACTTCCTTGTAATTATTTTCTATATTTTCTCTGTAATCATTGTCTGTGTCATTTATCTCAAGGGAATTTGAATGATTGAAACAAGCAGACTCTATTTTGTCATCATTTTAATGATATAATTTTGATAATTTCTTTATTATTTACCATATAGTTCATGGATCTAGTCATCCAATTATGCACTCTGCAGTAACCAAAAGCCTGCTGATGAAATCTCTGCACTCAAATTAGTTTGCTGACACTTGTCACTTTTTCCATGAAATGAAATTTACCCATTGTATCTGAAATATTAGCTGGTGCAAAAAGATGGCTGGAGGAGCAGTGTCTGCGGCGCTCCCATCCCCTGCCAGTGCTCTGATAATCAGGGAAGCAGCACATTCGTCTCTTTTGGCAGATGAGCAGTGCTGCTGCCTTCTGAAGTGAGACACCTGAAGGGACCTTACCTGCAAAGGGCTATTTGCACCTATGGTGTAGGACTGATTCCCATATGCGCTCTCTTCCAGGCACAGCTTATGGCTTCCAGCTTGGTTTTAATAAAAACAGTACTCAAATTCTAAATACTTCTGACTGATTTTAATTCTGTTTATCAACAGGTACACTATGTTCGGTTATTCGTATCAAGTTAGAAAAGCTGCTAATGCCAGGAAACTGAGGTGGCTTTTGTATATTTTAAATATGTAAAACTCATGAGTACTTATAAATGATGGTACATCCCATACTTTCTTGTTAAACTCCACTTGATAGCATTTCAGTGTTTACACAGTTCAACTTTACAGGTACCTTTCATATCCTAATTCTGCCAAAGTATTTTTTTTCTAATTCTAATGTGAGAAAAACATGGCTTTTGGTTTTAGCAAGAACTTTTGTTAACTGAAATAACACAGTTTGCCATTCCTTTCAAACGTTTTTCTCAGACTGCAGTGTGGTCTATGCAGTTAAAAATGTGGCAATAAAACAAATAGTCTTATAAATTCTTGTACAAGATGTTCCAAGAATGCAGTCAGAAGAGAAGGAGACAAAGAGGACTGGTGAAGGATAAAACATTGTGCAGGCTCATTTGCAGTTCTACAGTGAATGCCTTTATGTGGCTGGTGCCTTTGCGTTCCCCTCCTTCTCAAAAGCAAGAGACTTCCAGGAGAGGCTGAACTTTAAATTCGTTTTGGCATTTCTTACTGGGAGGAATTTACTAGTAGCTACAGCAAAAAGAGTTAGTGATTTAGGACTAACTCGGACATATTTGCTTTTCCTTTAACTCCTTAAAGACAAGACTTCTGTTTTACAACATAACTAGCCATTTTTTTCTTTCCCTAGTTTGCAGACTCAGTTACAGGAACATAAGGAGTTAAATTTACTTGGATTTCCACAGCAAATCTGTAGCTAAGTCATAAACAGATGCCTGGATTCTTCCATCCTCTACTCTAACCATGAGACTTACTGTGTGTTTTTGCCAATACATACGTGATAGCTCATGGCTTTTGAACCGATAACACTCTGGATAGTTAGGAAGCTGTTCAAGTAGAAGCTGAGTCATTGGTGGATTATATTTTTAACTGGTGTTATCATCTCACTATCCATTCAACCCAGCATCAGTCTGGCTGTATATTTCCTTGTAGACCATCTATTTGCTTTTACTTCAGTCCTGCCAGAAAGCTTTTCTAAGGTGCTCTGCAATACACCCTGCTACTTATGCAAATCCCTAAAGATATTATAATACACTGCTTAAGCGAAGCTAGGAACCTGAGTGCTACATGAGAAGCAGTTAGGCTTTGTTTATATCTAGAGTATAATTCTGATTATAGGCACAGAATATGCCAAACTCTACATACAGGCAAAGATAGCAGATGTGTCCTTAACAGTTGTATTTTTTATAGTAAAGGCTGAGGATGCTTCAGGTTTACTTTCACACAGACTATTGTTACTGTCAATGTGGTGAGAAACTATACTGGCCATAAAATTTGAGAAGTTACCAGTTCCAAGACATTTAATAAAGTTTCACAACTACAAACCAGGAGGATCTCTGCAGAGTCAGATAACAACGAGGAAAGAAGCATAGAGGCTGAGTTCTGGCAGGGTTTTTAATTTGCCAGGCAAATTGGAAAGTTGACTAATACAACACTTTGTTGTAACACAGTGCTAAATGGAAAACCACCCTTCAAACACCGGTATTGTTGAATCTCATGGGGAACCACTCCAATACTTGTATAACACAATGAAGGAGCTTTACCACCCTAAACCAGAGGAAATCCAGGGCAGATACTTTTAACAAAAGAGTTTAACTGTTTCTCTCTAAAACAAACCCAGAACATTGGCTTTCCACCAAGCAATTCATGCTATGTAAAGGAGAAGCACAGCTAAACCGTCCTGGGAACTCTGACTCATGGGGTCAAGCGTCCTCCTTGTTGCAAAGGGGAAATGGTTTGCACCACCCTTTTTCCTGGCACAGCCCATTTCCTCCTCTCCTGCTATGGGATGCAGCCCAGCCCGCTGACCCATGAGCCCATGGTGCTTTATGTTCTCTGCCCACCCCAGAAAAAGGGTAAGTCAGTCCACCAACAGCTCCTTGCCATTTCATACAGAACAGCAGCTACTTGCTCTTCTGTGCAGGCATTCATAAGGGCTCACAAGAGGGTTTCAAATATTTTTGTGAATGTTGACATTTTGGGTGACAAATTCTTAACTTCATAAAATAAAATGTTACTAAACTGACTAATACTTAAGTAAATTTGCTATTACTTTTTTGGCACATTTCCAACAATTTCAGCATGGTAAGAACTTCTATTGTTCAGTTTATCTCAAATACACTCTATTAAGGGTTCCAAAATAGGTGTAACTACTGCTTAAATGCATTGAATATGGTTGTGGAGTCTGAGAGTGTGGACAAGGTTCCATGCTAGCCTTCCCAAACCTGACCTTCAGTTCTGACTTACTGGTCTCCTGCCCACTCAGAGAAGTTAAATTGAAGGGTACACTCTCAATTCTGCTGTAATTAAGTTCCAGGAAAAGCACAAGTTCAGCTACTGATGTGGTACTGGTCCTTTGTAGCACAGAGTTCACTGTCAGCCCTCCTTCTGGGTCACACAAACTATATTCAGGTCTGTATCAGACCTCTTCCTTTGATCCTAGTTTGGTAAGTCTTGGCACTTGGACTCAATGATCTTTATAGGTCCCTTCCAGCTCAAGACATTCTATGATTCTAAGTTGGACCTCTACCTCTGCAAATTGCATCCTTCTCTTCTTGTTTTCCTCAAACTTGAGCACTGGAAAAAATACTGCAGGTATGCCCAGATCTTGTGTTTCTCTGGAATACCACTCTCCTTACAAAAAAACTGTCCTGCAGTTTCTTACCCAGAAAAAAAGACTATCTCTTCTCTTTCCTTCTTCTGCCCTGCTCCTTTAGGTGTCCTCCTCCCAAGTGAGATTGAGCTTTCTGTTCTCCTATCTGCTGGTTTAGGTACTGAGTAAAACTGGGGACAGAACAAATGGTGATGGTGATCCCCTCCAGCAAATATCTACACATTGCCTGTGCACCTCAGAGCTAGACTACAGCAAAATCCAACCCACTGACAGACTGAAATGGGTACAAGATGGATGGCTTCATTAATTGGGGTATTTTACTGTGAACCAGTGTACTAGTGCTTTCTGTTTTGCAACAGCTAGTTAAGGATTTTGTTTGGGGATTCAGAGGTGTTGGTTTAGACATGTAAATTTCTAGTTGGCCCATAACTTATTTTCATAAGACTGTTATTTTCTCCTATTCTGTGCTACCTCTCATCTGTCATGTTCAAGTGAGAGACTTTAGCTGAAGGATCTCTAGGCAGTGCCCTCTGTGCATTTGTTATCTGTTTGTAAGGGCATTTCTAAGCATGGGGGGAACTGTCATTAGTTCCATCATTGTATTACAGTTCCTTTCTATCTATGTGTACATACCAAAAGAGTCAACAATGAAATCAATTCTTTCAGTAGCATTCCATTGCTGTTATCTTTACAGAGTGTTGGTATCAATGACAGTCTCCAAATCTCAGAATTCTATTCCTGTTTCTGTTGTTCCTTAAGGAGAGGAAAACCTCCCTCAGTTTTTTTTAAATTTTTTTCCAGCTTATGCATATTGTGGACAGATGATTAAAATATACCATGGATATGGCAATGACTTCACAGTTATTGCTTCCCAGTTTAAATTGTAAAACTTATGACTGCTCCATAAAAATATCTTGTAAGTTTTTCTCTTATGGTGAATTTTCATTATAAACTGCTTTATAAATTCAGCATGAGCATAAAAGGAAAAATTCATGAAAGTTGAGCACACCCTAAGCTGAACTTGGCAGCTACACTGGGTAATATACATGACAGAAAAATGGAAAGAGAAAAATTAATAGGCAGTGGATATGAATATGAAATATGTCAGAGTTGTTCTAAGTCACTAATGTTTAACAAAAGGTTCATTCTCCAAAGATAACATTTAAATTATTGAATTTCCATCACTTAACAAAAATTATCATTTATTTGAATATATTTTGGAAAAAGAAAGGAAGTAGAGTAAGGGAAAATTATCAGATTTACTTTCCTGTTAAGCTCCAGTAATGAAACACCTATCTAGAAATGCATTTCTTTCTCAATGTAGGCCAGGGTAGTAAAATTGTACACAATTTCTTTTCTTAATAAAAGATATATAGGCCAAAAATATTCATTATTTCATTAGGAGATTTCAAGGGTGTCTGACTTGAATTGAAACAGCTTAGTTTGAAATCCCTTTCATTTTTTTCTTTTTAGTTCAAATTACTCTAAGTCAGGCAGTGTCCCCCACTATTAAACTGATACAGTGCACTTGGGGACCGTGGGCAATGGCACAAGCAATCTGTCTGGGAAGCCCAGACTGCTAAGAAGAATGGGATTACAAGTTGCATCTGAGGTACCAAAGAAAGGAGAAGGGACAAGTTAGTTTCAAATCAAGACAAAATTACGGGGTTTTACATTTCTCAACTGAAATTTGCTAATTGAAAAGTAATAAATCAATATTTTGGGTTTTGGTTATCATCCATTTTTCACCAGTAGAATTCCCAGGAACTACAAATTCTCAGTTTTAAGAAATACTACTAGAAACTAAAATACATGGTGGGCCTCTTAGATACCTCTTACTACCTTAACTACCTAAAACCTTTCTCTCATTTAGACTTCAGCTTTACAGGACACAGGGGCACAACAGTAATAGTTTTCTGAATCACTCAACTGCTAGTTCTGTTTCAGAAGATTTATTTCAGATTTGTGAAAGTTCTGGGTCCTGAGCAGCTGGGCTGGGATGTTGTAAGAGCTTAGTCTGAGATAAAATGGCAGGTCACTGTGCAAAGTGATCCATTACGTTCTAGGCAATCTGAATTCCAGTTTTGTCTTCTGAGGCTTGGCTGCTTGCTGGCTTCCTAAGCCTGTAATTCATTTACAGAAAGATAAATTTCATATCCATGACTGTGACAGCCAGTATGCCTTGTCTATTGGAACAAGCTAGCAGTACTCTGTATAAAGCAGTTCCCCAAGGGGCCCAGAACATTTAGGATCGGTGCCTTGGCAAAGCAGTGCTCTTATTGCTACAAGCAAAAGAATCCCATCACATAATTTTTCTGCTCAGAGTATTTTTCATTGCAATACAGTTTTCTTAGCTTTCTTCATTTTCTCCAAAGGCCTCCCAGTTTCTACATTTTCCTGTGCTGGCATAGTTAGAACTCTGTTATTTCAGAGCATTTGCATTTAGAAGTGTGGGGATAGTGCACACTTCTTTTCACAGTGAAACAGAGCACAACCCACAATATGAAATAAGGAAAGCTGTAATAGATATGGGTAAAATCCTATTCTGAAGAATTTTACCTCTATGCTGTGTGATACTACCTAGAGAGCTCATGAATACAAGTTTGATTCATCAGGTGTTGTTCTGAAAGTCTGAGGTTAAAACAAACCATGACATTAGGAACTGGCACAGTGTTAGGGCAGAAAAGTTGCCTTTGTTTTAATCTTTGGGGGGGTTATTGGTTGATTGGTTTAATTTTACACTGACTACTTTTGCCATAGTTCTGTTTGCTGTTTGTTCAGTAGCATTTTATTTTCCGGGTATTTTGGACCTGGTCACTTCATTACTTGAAATTTACTGCTGTTTTATCTGAGCATAATTTGCTACTGTCAGATTACTCTTCTCAAGCCCACAAACCAAATTCCACTCACTCCCTGTGCTCTCATTCCCCTTTATTTATCCCAAGTAAATAGTTACGAGGATTTGAAGAGAACCTCACAACAAGGGATAACAGACATTGGAGGGACAGAATATGAATTAATCAGACCTTACGGCAGGCAACTGGGTACTGTCTTTTTTTTTTTTAATATTTTTTGTACTACCTGTGATGCTGGAGATGACACCAGATATTTCAGATTTCTGGGGAATAAGCCTGTATTTATTTTTAAAATTAGCTTTGGCTGGTCAGAGGTCCAACATTCATCATGTAAAGAAGCCAAAGGTTTTATTATACTGAATACCTAGTCCTAGTTCTCATTTGTTTAAGCACAAGCATCTTGAACTATTTATACTTGGGGAATTAAAGAGTAAATAAACTATCCAAAGACAAGATATTCAGAGAGAGGATACAAACAGTTCTTTGGAGATAAGACACTGGAACATTTAGGAGAAGCACAATTGTTTTCCAAGCACTCACTAATTTACAGATTCAGTTAAGTTATCCCTTCCCCTGATGACTGATACTGCTGAGAGTTAAATGGATGACAGAACTATTCAAAGTACCAGGAAAAATAAGTGTGAAATCACTCATCACTGGTGAGAGTATTGCTGCTCTTGTCCCATCCTGATAAACCTGAGGCACGTTAACTGGGATGCCTGCAGGAACTGCTCAGCTAAGAGAATTTCAGTGCTCCTCCACTCCGTGTCCATTGCTGCTGACCTATATTCAGATTTTGCCTCCAACTTGAGTAGTTTGAAGGGCTGCCATCCATGAGAATATGGGAAGTGCAATATTTATGCAACTGAGTGTTTTACCTGCACTATAGTTTGTGTCCTCACTGCTCTGCATTACACCACTGTAATTGCACTGAACTTAACACACAGCCTCCTCCATGGCAAATTCCAAGTGATTTTAGAACGTTTTCTTAGGATTTAGAAGACTGTGGGTTAAATCCCCCAGAACATGGTGTTGTTTTCTTCTGAAACTGGAAATAGGAAAGAAATTGTGATTTTCCCATAGGGTAAAACAGCTTCTGTTAAAGATTTTGGAAATCACCCACAAGGTCTATGCAACAGCTGTTGTGAAGCAGGGGGAATGGTAGAGAGCTGGGAACTGAGACCAACAGCTGCAGAATTATTTTTTACAGCTGTCTCATGCTCTTTTGCTTGGATATGCATGTTTTGGTTTTGTGGTATTTGAGAACAGTTTCTTACGACAAACATCATTTTATGGGTCTGGGGTGGGGTGAGCACCTGTGAGTGACAAGAAGGTTTCCTGCTTTGTTGTGATGCACTGCCTGGAGAGGACTTCCACTGGGTTGAGAGAAAACAACACATTTTCTGTGGAAAAGATGTGCAAGAAATAGTCACTGAACTTTCTGAAGACCTCTTGGTAGGTGATGCTGATGGAGAAGACTGCAGTGAGTGACTGATGGAGCCCATATGTCCAGTCTGTGTGCCACCTCTAATCTCTCTGCAAAGTCCACAGTACCATACTGGTTTTAACAGGAATGCAATAGTAACTCATTTTGATGGGTATTTGAGGAAAGACCTTAAATTGCACCAGGGGAGGTTAAGATTGGATGTTAGAAAAAGACATTTTTCACTGAAAGACTAGTTAGATATTGGAATAAGTTGCACAGGGAGGTGGTGGAGTCACTGTCTCTGGAAGTGTTCAA
Source organism: Orthonyx spaldingii (assembly GCA_013397795.1). Taxonomy (NCBI): domain Eukaryota; kingdom Metazoa; phylum Chordata; class Aves; order Passeriformes; family Orthonychidae; genus Orthonyx; species Orthonyx spaldingii. Next base: position 1,303,584 of record VZTJ01004275.1, read on the forward strand.
GAGGCATCTGGATGTGGCACCTGAGGCTATAGTTTAGCGGTAATTATGTTGGTGCTGGGTGATTGGATCATCTTGAAGGTCTCTTCCAACTTTGATGATTCTGTATTTGATGGTGTAGTTAGAACCATCGGGCAAGTGTTAAAAATTCTGGACTTAAGAAGAGCAACTGAAATTATGTGATTACCTTGAGATAGAAGGAAAGAGGATAACTGTAAAAGTATCAGGTAATGTTTTAAGTATGGAACTCTGTAAGATGTAGATGTGCATTCACAGTTCCCTCAGGTAAATAATTCTCTACTGAATCTCTCAACACATATTAATCATCATACATGTTATTATTAAACAGTCCAATTCCAGCCTTTTGACATATTTTAGCCCTTCAATCCTAATTATGTCAAAAAGTGATATTTTTTATAGGAGGTGGCTGAAAATTTGTTTACTTATACATAACTGAAAAGTTAGATTTCTGAAAGCTGAGGTATGCTACTGAATTAATCCCTTCTCACACTTTGTGCTTTGTTTTGATGTGTTTCTTAGATAAAAGTTACTGCTATGACAAAAGAATTTGTCATCAGTTCTTTCTCCTAACTCTGCAGAGAATGTATCATTTCAGAAGCCTCAGCATATAAAATGAAACTGCTCCAAGATGACACCATTAAAAGACTTGTATTTCACTATAAAAGAATATAAGTAGCAATCAGTTACCAAAAGTGGTTTGCCATCATTCACACCTTCACCATCTTGAACCAATTTAGAGACTGTGTTTGATAGATCTTCACCTAACATGCAGAGGCAACAAAGATGCTGGAAAACTTTTAAATGCCTTGCAGTGATAACACGTATTTTTGGTGAATAAACCTCAGAATACTTGTATATTTTGCTGACAAAATTAAACATATTCTGAAATTCCTAGACTTTTTTTTTTGGCATATGAGAGTGACAAGAAAGTTTTGTTACATAGCTTTAAAATCAAGGGTTATGCATGTTGTTATATGCAGCATACAATCTGAGCAGTTAGACAGAAGCAAATATTCTTGTATTCATAGTAGAATATCCCCCTTGTAAACTGATATTAACCATACTATGGTAACAATTTAATTCCAGTCATCAAAAGTATCAGAGGCCATTGAGAAAAATATATCCTTTTCATCAGTCTTTATTTTCTCCTTTAAAAGAAGTAACTATTACGGTTTTCAAACTACTTTAAACTTTTTTCCATTCAAGTTATTGAAGGATGAGTCACGCACTTCAGCTTAAATAATCTACTGCCACAATCATGATTTGTTTGCTTGGCACGCTTTTTATTGCTTGTGGTACAGTAACTTCATCCTTTTTCTTAACAACAAGATAAGCTGTTACTTAGCAGAAATGCTGGAATTTGTTTTTATGTTTTCTCTTTCAACATTCTATCCCATGTCTGACAATCCACCATGAAAAACTGGAAAACTCTTACCTTCTTTGATATGTGCAGAATTCTTCTACAGTGAAGGGGTACCTCCTGTTTTGCAGAGGAGTTATTTTGGTAATCTTTAAAGTCATGTGTATAGGTAGATAATAATGTATATAGGTAGATAATTCAATAAATTAGTAATGCACTGGGGCCATAGCCAACCCTAACCCACATTCAAATACTCACATCTGCAGTGCCTGTCCTGAGTCAAGCATCATATTTGACTGTATATGACATTTTAAACAGGTAGGAGCACAGTCTTTATAGATGTTAATTCTAACTGGAGATCTTGGGAGTCGGCTAGAGCTTTTCTGGAAGGCACATAGAGTAATATCTTACACTTCGGGAGCAGCTGAAATCCTTTCCATATGAAGTTTATGAAGGAACATGTGAAATTTGGGGTTCAGGATTTAATTCAATTACTTAGAAGTCTCTCTAGGAGTGAGCACTCATACTTTTTTCAATTGTTCCTAGTCTTTAGAAAACAGAAGAATTTTCATATCAGTTTGTTTTCTGAGGATGTCTGGTCTCTGGAATGCTCATATGGTCTTTCTCCTAAAATCAGAAGGGCCCCAGCTTGCTTCCAGTTCCCTCAAAAGGCTGTAACTTTTATTTTTCAGTGTGGTAGTCTGTGGGGATGAAAACATCAGTGACACAGTAAAACCCCCGGTTGCTGAAGGCCTCCTTTCTTTATAGGATGCTGAGCCTGTTATGAAACTCCCATAAAGCACCAGCAAAGCTTCTACTTAAAAAAAAAGAAAGAAATTATGAAATCCATATGGGCTGGTTTGCTTCATGTTTCTGCCCTTCCCACAGTATTCACTAAACATGTGCAATAAGACATGCTAGGCTTCAAATAACATGAAGTATTTTCTGTTCGTATATCCCTACATGAAGCCTTTGAAAGGTTCCCTTTTTTTGCATGCCATTTCCCTAGCTGGGTTACAAATACATAAACATCAGACTTCAATAGCCAATGGTTCAAATACAATTCCACACCCATGACTTTGTATTTCAAGCTTGTAATTCAGGATAGCCACAGAATAAGAGAAAATCATATTTTTCTTAGGCTTTGTGTTTATATTTGTTTAAAAAAGATTTCATTTCCTCAGGCTGAAATACAGCCTGAAAAAGGTTTTAGTCAGTGATTGGATCTGTTGGTGTTGCCTGGTAAAATTCATGGTCGCAGTATTTGACTGAATGGTTCAACCTTCCCCATATCCTTTGGAAAAGTGAATGAAAAAACTGTGTCCCTTAAAATTAAGGATGGAGTGTACCCATGGTGAAAAAGGTTCTTCTGCCAGAAGGGAGTGCTGACCCTTGTGGGGTCTCATCAGCCTTCTCAGACTTGAGCACATCAGAAGTTGCTCCTCTTTTGACATCACCCTCGAAACCTACCTCTGGTTAGCTAAGCCCAGGCAGATGCTGGCTCCATCAGAATGTATTGTCATTAATGATGTAGTTCAGATCAAAATTACGCTTTTTAAGTGATTCTCCTGATTATGTTCACTTACCACATTTTTATTTGCATCACAGAGAGGTCTTTGACATGAGTGGATGAGGTCTTCCTAAGGTCCCTAGAAAAACTCTTCCTTTAGGATGGAAGTACACCAAACGTTTGGTTCCATCAGACAGTATGCTTCAGGACTGCACTCTGTGTGTGCTAGCCACTACTGGGCTATCAGTCCAGGAGACCAGAGATAAGCTGAAACATACTGAAAGTCAGCACTGGATCATCACCACAGCCTCAGACTGCAGGCTGCAAAGTTGGATTTGCTCCACTGGCATTGTGCAACTTATTAATGCAGACATTGCCTTGGCAGAAAAGAACTGGGGAGACTTTTATTTTCTAGAGGTCACAGGGAAACGTCTTTTGGGTGGCAAAGTCCTATGTTCAGATCTCATTGTTCTAGTTATCATGCTTCCTGCATTTTCATAATAGGTTTTGAAAATCAAAAGGGGGTTTTGGACACAGTAGACTGGGAGGACAGTTCTACAGCCTTGAGGTGGCCAAAAGACCAAACAGCTTGATTTTGTCTTTAATGAGGCTGTGACTAAGTCATGATGTCTACAGGCACATGCTTTCAGACTGGATGCTGGGCACTCATAAGAGACCTGCAAATTAAAATTTTGTTTTGTAAAATAGGTCACTGCTGGTATATATTTGCACCTGCACATCTTTGCTACGAAACACTGTCTTCACTTGGAAACTAGAGCGCAGCTGACCTTCCAGAAATGGGATAAAAATCTGCCTTCTGGGTTGCAATGTTACCATCATTAATAGCTTTGCATTTCCCTCCTTGGCAAAGTTTTAAGTAAATAGCTGAGTTCAGTGTCAATCTTGTGTCCTTTAGGTTTTTGATTTTCACTTCTGCTGTGATTCAGTTTTACTCCTCCACTGCCACAAGCAGCTTCAAAGCGAGTCATGGGCCCCAAGAAAATCATATCAGTGGGGCAGGAATGGGATGGGACACAGGTATTTAGCAGAAAATCATGCTGTTGTCCCCACTGGTATTTAGGCTACCCCTGGTGAATAAAGGAACAGCTGGATATGTGCAGCAGTTATTTTTGTCTTCTGGAAAAATCAGTTTAGATTAGAGGAAGCTAGGTGCAAATTAAAGAGACTCATAGTTGTCTTAAATTTTTGAGGATTAATGACTTGTCAGTTAGCCCTAAAAAGGGTGAGCAGGAAGATGGAGGATAATCTGTTTTAGCAGAATTTGTGAGCTGCATTGTCGCCAGCATTTGCCCAGAAGAAACATTCAGACACGTCATGTTTACAGCAGCTGCTCTGAAGTCTGAGCAATCAAAACAGATTTCTCCCAGCACTCTGAAAACAAAGCAGGCCACACTGAATCTCCCATGCGCAGATGAAAACTCCCAGCCATTATTTTCTGTTTATTTAGCGTGCCTGTGGAATGGACCATGACCGGTGATTTCCAGTCCATCCCGCTGTGCTTGCGTGGGCAGAGGCACCACAGCTCTCTCTCAGTGGTGGGAGGCAGCCAGGCTGCCTGCAAAGGCAATGCTGAATGCAGGGCTGGGACTATTGCTCAGGAGAGCTCGCGCTGCCCATGGCAAAAGAGCCAAGACTTCCATCCCACAGTGCTGAGTGGGATGTTGTTTTCTCAAGCAATTCTTCCCCTGGATGAGTGACAAGGAGGAGATGGAACTTGCAGTGTAATCCTGCTTCTGGCTGTTGGAAACTTTTGAAGAGACTGTGATGGTGATCACTGATGTGCAGGGTGACAAACACCTTCTCTTTTTTTAAATGAGCAGCCACCACTCTGGTGACAATGGATCCGCTTGGTTGCAGAAGAAGAGAATAAGAGCTCATTTGGACAGAAGTACAAATGAAATCAAGCATTTCAAAACACAATCATGGCAGAGACAGTAAACTGTACCCAAAGGACCAATTCTGCACCAAAATTTCAAACCCTGCCTGTTTATGTGCATTCAGGAACAATTTTACATCAAAGCAAATGTTTGGTTTTTTTAATGACGGCTGAGTCAGAAGACCATGGGAGTTTCTCTGTAGAGAGCTGCACAGCTTTTTCTTTGGAGAAGCAAGGCCTAGCATGGTTGGCATTGAGTGGAAATCAGGAAAGCTTCATTACTAAGAGTCATAAAAAGTGGGATTTCTTCTCCAGATGAGCCTGATTGTGCTAAAGAGCACCAAGAGACTGTAGCAGAGCAGTGGGCTAATATCCAAATTTCCCCTTTTAGATTTCACAGGGCTACATCAGGTAGGTCCCACCATGACAGAGTGAAATTAAAAGGCATGTTTCACCCTTCGGGGATGTGAACAGACCTTGATGAGCTGCATTTTGCAAAATCTTCTCTGCTTCTTCCAGATGTGGGAGTAACTAGGCTGACATCTCCAAGCCATCAAGAGCCCCAGACTGCTCTATGGGTCATGAGTATGGTGCTTTGCCTTTTGCTGGCAGCTTAGTCTCAGTTGCATATGACTGCACAGACCCTACAGTTTGACAAATATGTTCATTCCTTGAATAGGAATATCCACTAGCCAGTCTAGTTTCCTCATAACTGATGACCCTCTTGCCTGGATTATTTTCCTAAAACAAACTTTCAAATGCAAACTCATCATTGTTTTTTCTCCTCCTATTGATTCACTCAGCCCCACTCACAGGCCTGCAAGGTTACAAACTGTCTCTGATCATATGCTAATGAGTCATTAATACTGACTGCCTGTTAATGTGAATAAATCCCCCCTTCTTAGTCAGCCTTTGTCCAAATAAAGAAGTCTATTCTGATAACAAAAATTTTAAACCAGCCAAGAATCAGTGAGGTAAAATTAGTACAGCTTTTCCTCAGGGCTGCCCAGAGCAGGGCTCAGATCACTCTGCCTCAGCCTGGCTGGTCCTCCTTACTACTGCCCCTTGTTTTATTTAAGCACTTTGAGTCTAAGATGGTTTAATCAGGTTTCAGTCAGATTTTGTCCTTACAAGGCCAGGAACAAAAGGTCAACACTGTTATTAGCTGTGTGACTTTACTGAAGTGTGACTTTTCACCATAAACTGGGCACAAGGTCATTTTAAGATATTTTTTACACTTTTGTTAGCAAAGGGGAATTACCCATTCACTTCTGGACAAGGTTAAATAGCTGACAACAGCTATAGGTTAAATATTAAGCCATTGGTCCTTCTTTTCAAGTAAGAAATTGCAGCTGTCTTCAGAAACACTTGAAAGTTCAGGCAACATCTTGGAACTGGTACAAGGAAAAGCCACTTCTAATTAGCACAAGGGTACTCTACAGATTTTGAGTCAGACTCTATTGTCTTGCACCTGCATACAATTTTGCAGGATTAATAAAGGCCATATGTTTGTATTTTAAAAACTCAGCATATTTTTTTCAAGAGCAGCCAGTGTTTGCTTGTTTTATACTCATCAGGTCTGAAGGTATAATCAGATGAGATGGCTGAGCTGACTTCACAGCTTGCTATGTCTAAAAAATAATTCTCTCTCCTTTTTTTTTGGTAATTTCTACTACTTTCATGAGCTCAGCTGCCTCCTTGAAAGGTTAGATAGCACCCAGTTAGCCCAGGGAAGTGCTGGGGACCAGTGAGGTAATAGTAAGAAGGAGGATACTGATGACAAAAAGGAGAAGGAAGAGAGGGAGAAGGACTGCTCCTTTTGGCAGCCCTGGGCTGATGGATCAGTTCAGCCTATTTGATCTGACTGGACCCTTGGGGTCCTACAATAGATTTGCAATAGCCTAAAGCCTCCACACTGCAAGCTTTTAGACACAGACTTAATAAAATGTTTAGGCTTGTGAGTTTTTATTCCAGACTTGTAACTTCCCTTTTGATTTGCTTTACAAAGAGTTTGGTAACAGCTAGGATCTATACCTTATTGTGTTTGGATCTGTGGAATCATGATTGTGGTGATAACTTTGAAATTACGAACTGAGTTCGAGTCACCAGTTTGCTCACAGCTTGCAGTAATAGCTACTGCAGGGGGTAAAAAGCTCCCTTCATTTCAGACAGGGACTGTGAGCTTCCAGAGCACATGATTTTGGCATTTTTTCCAAAATGTTACTGTATTTGTACTCTAAAGTGCACCAGCTCGTTGCATTTGGCCACCATCCATTTCTCATTCATTTGGATGGCCAGGACGTGCTTGCAGCTCAGTTTTCCTTCCTAGTTTTCCTCACATGGTTTTTCAGGCTGCCTAAATTATGCCACATGATGTCTGAACTGCTAAACCTCACCTGAATAAAAGCATACACCCTCATTTACTATCCAGCCATACCACCAGCCCTCGACTGTAGTGTGCACTGGCTTAGCTCCTTGAGAATGTGGTTAAGAGCAGAGGCAAGAGCATCCTCATTTCTAAAGGTGGCCATGACCCACATTCTACATGCTGTGTGGCTTGAATAAGTTAGGCAGAAACAGAGGCTAAAAGTTGGCAGTCTATAGCTGCACAGAAATAAAGTTTTATTTTTAATTGCACCACACACGTGAAGTTTCCTAATTCACAAAGGTTCAAAGTGAAACCTTATTAAAGTTGTGTTTAAAATTGCCTGGAAAAGGACTGGAAAAGCTTAAGTGTCCTAGGATGGTCACGTGGCCATTAAAGAAAGTGAAATGCCCTTAGCTCATTTTTGTGTTCTCCCAAAACAAAGGTTCACTGTGTGAGTCCTTCTAGTTCACTTTAGTTTGAACTAAAAAAGATGCTTTCCACACACCTAAATAAACTTGCTTTAAGATGAGAAGGGAACTTCAAAAAGAGGAGATGCTTGGAAAATGGTCACTTAAAAGCTTTTCCTACCTGCACCTCAACTGCTAGATGCTTGTCGCTGGCTGAGCAGTACCCAGTTGTGTGAAGTGGTCAGGGCAACAACGGGTCAGGCAGTGCCCTGGAAGAAAGGTCCACGTAAAGTTTGGACATAGATGTGTTTTGGTGGTGCTGCAGGCTTTGTGAAGTGGGAAAAAACCCCAAACTACTATTGCAGTCTTTTATAAGCAGTATCTACTGCTGCTTTGTTTTTGATAGCAGGTACTTGGCTATTAATGTGAAGTTTCTGTGAGGCCTCCCTTCTATTGTATTTTATAGATTCCAGTGTTAGTCTGGTTAACTGTGACAGATGACTGAGGATGCTGTCCTATTCCCAAATGATGAGAGGTGTCCTGTAACATTTGCTGGCCACATTTGCCTAGGTTTGGGGGGTGGTGATCACAGCTATGGGGTTGCTTTTTTTGTAAGTAATACTGTAATTCATTTAATAATGCAAATGTGGTCCCAGCAGTACAGCTTTACTGCATAATGACTAATCTCTGTCACAGCAGGATGCCAAGAATGAGTTTCTCTGGGAAGCTGTGGGTATGCATAATGAACAGCTATCCCTAATAAAGTCTTTTTAATCAGGAGTATTTCTCAGATCAACTGAGTTAAATGAGTTTGCACTTTGTAAATACAAGGGTTCAAGTCTCTGACTTGGATAAAACACCACATCTACTGTGAATTCAGTGAACATTTAAATACATTGACATCCTGGCCCTAAGAGCTAACTCTTATGCTCACATGTGCGACAGGGAAGCCCATGTCACTCTACACTGCCTCCAGTGAATGAATGGGGAGTGTGTGATACTGCTTTTTGTGTACGTATTTCAATTTCCCTCTAATGACCTATGAATACAAGTCACAGCCAATGACTCTGTGTCTGTCAGTATATTCCAAGCACAAATATAAAAAAAAAAAAAAAAAAAAGACACATGTTTCAAAGATGCAAGTTTCCAGTACATTTGAAGAAAGCAGGTGATAAAGGAGAGAGATACAACTTTAGGAAAGCTTCATCTGGAGTTAATACCTTATTAGATGCTGGGGAGCCCAGTCTTCCATCAGAGTGTGTCTTTGTTGATTGCACCTCAGCAGGGAGACTCCTCTGAAAGCAAGCAGGACTCCTGAGATCTGGTGTTCACAGGACTACCTGTTTAATAGAAACACCTCTCCTAGTTTGGGATTCATACAAAAATGACCACTAGACATATCTGTCCTGGAAGTCTGGGCCATTGCAATTGTTCTTATGCATTAAAAATCACTTCAGTGACACATTTTGTGTTTTAGAGGCTCTATTCCCTCATGGATTTGTATTTGAATGTCACAGCATTACAATCAGATGCGAGAATCAGTAAATAAAATGCCAAGTTTGCCCTTGGTGACCATCCTGAGTATCAAGGCCCATAACTTTTTATAAATACCTAAACAACAGTATTATACATAAAATACAGGTATAGCACAAGTCTAACAGACTGATATTTTATTCATAGGTTCACCACCAAGGAAATGAATTTGTGTTTCTTAATATGACCATTGACTTGACAAGATTTTGCAGGCTTACCTCAAATTCAGGTGCATCTTTTCCTTATTTGTCTTGTAAAGGGAACGTAAGTCTGTCTTGTGCTCCAGTAAGTATGATAATCTAAATTCTCGGTACAGATGGACCCAGGAGAGTAAGATACTCTTTTTCCTTGACTGTTTCTTTGTTGACTACAGAGGTGAGAGCTGCCAGTCATAAAAATTCAGATCTTATTGTGGTTAAAGTCACTTTGTAAAATAGGCTGGAAACATCTTATATTTTTATGCCTTTTTTTAAACTACATATTTAATGAAGTAAGAAAGACAAGTTCTTTTCAAAGATGCAAATAGATGTGCTGGAGTGGTTAATAATTTCTGTCTACTTCTAACATAATTTGCAAATATTATCCCCCTAGAGTTTTACACCAAACCCGTTTTGTAAAACTCTAAGCCTCTAAATTTCATCTCTTAACTTTTTATCACACACAATCTCTCTGTCAGAGGGAAAGTCTCTGCTTTCCCAAGGATGTCACACTGACTCTGCAGCTGTACTATATAAGCACAGCAGCTACTGCTCCTTCTTTGGGGTGAAAACACTCCAGTTTCTCATGGAAATCCAGCACAGAAAATCTATTTCTTCTGTTAAAATCAGGGGTTTGCCTTTATTTTCTGGCTATGATAATATGATTCATTTCTCCTCACATACTTGTCCAGTTAAAATTTTAATTATTACAAATCCATGTATTGCTTCTCTGGTTTTAGATTTTAACAAAGCAAGTAACCACTAGGATGGGAAATGCAGAGTGATCTGTGAAAGACCTGATAAAAACATGTCTATATGTGGTGACACATAGAGCCATAAAAGAAAAATAAAGAGTTCTGAGTTGCTTCTTCTAATACTTCATGGTAAGTGTAAACCTGAGGACCATTTCAGAAGGCCAGACCTTTTTGCTTGAATTTTTGGCCAACTGTTCTGCACCTAAACCTCCTTCCTGTCATACTGTCTGAGAGTGTATACGAAAACTACAGCAGTGTGTCACTTAATATGATGTTTTTCCTCTTCAAGGAAATCTGCGAGGGACTACTAAGTAAGGCTCAGAGAAAAAATCATTATAGATTAAAAACCTGGGGTTTTTTAGCTTGTTGGAAAATCTGATGTGGGATGTTCATGGAGGAAAAATTAGCTCATGAATAGTATTTGATTTTTTTCTGTTTAAGCACAATCACTATACATTTATTTAAATGTTTAAAGAAAAAAGATGGAAGGAGAGACAAAGAGAAATTATTTCCAGTTCTCCCATTCAAACTTTTCTCTCACTGAATAGAGCTGAGAGACCTTCAAGGGAAAATGGATTTAAAACAATGCTTTTGTCAAAGTGGTAATTGATAAACTTGTCTGAATTTCACAGCCATGTTCAGGAGCTCTCTGAACACTGTATGAAAATGAAATTGGATGTTAAGGATATTTTCTATAAAGGAATCACCTCAATTTTTTCATCAGAATTATGCAGCCTAAATTAATTCGTTTGGTAAAGTGTTAGGTAACGTAGAGTAATTTGTAATATTGATATGTTTTGTCTTCACAAACCTATAATCTATGTAGTTTAAATTGCCACTGAAGCATAAATCAAAGGCTTTTGGCATCCCATTCTGAGGATGCATATGAGGTGTATGTGTTTATGAGGTGTATCTGTTAAATGTCTATACTCATACAGTAGATGAAATTTCATAATTAACAAGATGCAATATGCTTTGGGAAATATACTCTCTAAGGAGGGTGCACAGCAGCTTGAAAAACTATATTCCTTATCAATATGTCTAAAGACTATCACTGTGAGCAAAAAAAGCCCAGATTTATGTTTAAAGGAAATCCTGTCCCTGCTCCTCCCTGTAAAGACCAGCCCATGCTCAGCATGGCCAGAACAGCCAGTGTCCCTGAGGTGGCTGATGATCACAGAGTGTCCCTGGCAGGGAGCCTGCAGCTGAACAGGGACACTCGCCCCACTCGTGATGGAAGGGGGAGTACTCTGATTACTACTGGTGAGAGAAGAAACAGGGTAACTCAAGCAGCATTTGGCTGGTTGCTGAGGGATGCTCCTTGCAAGGAGATTCTGAATTGTTACTGATGCTTTCATAAAGCTGATGTCTTTGTAATGCTTCAGGAGTTTCAGAAGTTTTTGGGAAAATTGCCTTGCTTCCACTTTCAGGAACCGGTAACACTGTATTCCTTGTCTAAAAACATTTTAATTTCTTTTTCTTCATCTCCTAGGGACTGAAACAAATGCCCATTTGAGATCCCAGAGAATCACAACCCTTAACATCTATCATTTCTGTGGCTTGCTAACACTGTTTGCCCTTACAAGGGCAGGAATTTTGGAGAGAAGGCTTAGGTAGCACCAAACACAAGCAGGAAGAAATTGTTCAAATCTGGTCTTCAAGCATCCTGTGAAGCACTAGAAGTTGTTGGTAGTAAGTGCTTTGCTGACTGCTGGCTGCAGGACTCTGAGCTCTGCCGGTGTAAAATCTGGCTGTTTTCACCATAGTCACTGGTTTGTTCTTTTTCTAATTCGGGCTTTTTTATTTTCTCAGGATGGATTCCTTTCCAGGTTCTCTGAGATAATTTCTTTTAGCTAATCCAATCTCTAAAACAGTCTGAAAAACAGTAGCTAAAGGCAGTGTAAAGAAGACAGCACAAGCACAGTCGTTCTGCTGCTGTTTAGCACAATGAGACAAGAAAGCTCTCTTGCTGGAGTGTTCACATCATTTGAAGAAGTGTTCTCAGAGTACCTTAGTCTCAAGAGATGTAACATGGCAGTTCCATTTTACCCCTAAACTACTGTGAACTAGTACCACACCTGACCCACCTTTGTCACGCATCCCTATATTAACGGACATGGATGTTTTAAAATTGCCACTCCTCAACAAATTGAGCACAACGTGCCTCAGCTTTGATCAGATTGCAGTAATAGCATATGTTAGCTGGATGCAATATTATTCTAGGTTTTAAATGAACAATACCCACTGTGGGAGATAACCCATAACAACAATAGCTTTAGATAGGGAACGGTGCTTCCCTTGAAATATTTCAGACTTTGAAATATTTCAGCTTTTTCAAATTGTGTTGTGAAAGCAAGTAAGCATTCACATTTAAAAATACCTTCACTGTTTTATTGCCTAATTCATTCTCACTGTAGTCTTTTTTGTTAAATATGAATTGTATACCTTGCATAGAAAGCTGTGCTCTTCAGGAGAGGAAGCAATTTCCAATTATGTATTCCTCATAAGAAAAATATTAGAGTGATAATGGTTCCTATATTTAAATTGTGAAATAATTTGCATTGTGAGATTAAAAAATCCTCATAACAATGCCAAAGGCAGAACATTTCCAAAGAGAAACGTTCTCTCTAACAACCTGACTGTAAAACTGAGGGATGATAACACTTGACAGTTTTCTCAGGCTGGGGTGTATGGAGCCTTGGTTAACTACAAGGAATTATGACAAATCTGAACATGTGTACTCTCTTTCCAATTTTCTCTGTGTTGTAAAGGGTCGAGTGTTTATAGTGGGGCTCTTTCCCTTTCTTATCTACTCATACCCAAAATACTCCAGGACAGTCTGGAGCATGTAACACTTCAGGAACTGCATTTGCCTTGTGCCGTGGGCAGTGGTGGTGCTACAGGCTCAATCCCAATCACATCCCACAGTGTCTTCTGCTCTCTAGGGAACTGTTTTGGCTGCTTTATTCTTCTATTGAATGCACTGTGTTGTTTCTTACAAAGATGCAACACCTTTTTTGGATAATAATATTAAAAAATGCATGTGTAAAACAAAGAGATGGCATTTGGAATTCTATTGGTTTTCCTAGCATTAATAGTAGCAGATGGTAGAAATAAATTTGCTATTAATTTACTTTCATGTCAAACACTCAATATAATTAAGCGAAGTGTCATCTAAACTCTGATTACTTACTTTCAAATTAAAATCATGCGTTAAACAGACTCCTGATTATCATGCTAATACCTATGAAATGCTGTTTTCAGTTTCCAAGCTCCACAGTCTTTTCAGTATCAGACTTCAAAGTCTCCTGACAGGAATTATTGGTAGGAAGGTCAGGACTTAGACCTAGATTTGTTTAATACTATCCTTCATGTGGGAGCACTCATTTGGGTTGTTAATTCCCTTTGCTAAATTTCAGACACGCAGCAAAGCATGACTATCAGTGTTATACTCGGGTACCATTTACTCCAGCTGCACATAAAAAAAAAAGTGGTATTCTCCCTGATACTAATAGAAATTACCTAGGTGCACCACAGGCGAAACCTTAACCACAGTACATATCTGTGCTTATATTCAGAAAAAACCCTATTTGTGTTAGTGTTAATTAAAGCCAAATTAGAAGAACAGAAAAACAAATCTGACTGAGGAAAACATCATCATGCGTGCCATTTGCTTTGTAATTGTGCACATACCTAATTACCCTTTCATAGAGAAGAAACATCAGAAAGAACTCTCAAGCCCTTTTGCTCGTTATTTGCTTTAGTACAAGTTTTCCTCTACGAGCTATCACATCCAAACTTGTTTTCAATGTTTCGAGCTACTGAAAATTGTTTATATTTTTTTTCTCCTGGGGAAAACTCTGTTTAATCTTTTACAGACTGACCAAGAAAATGTTTCCAGATACTCACCCCATTTATTTTATTCCTCTGAGTCCTTTAATCCCCCCTATGTCTGCTGCTGGACTTCAAAATAGGATTATTACATGTGGTTTACAGCCTGAAAACTGGATATAGGATTATCCATTTTAGCTTGATCCTACCTGATAAACTGTGAAATAATAGTAGGAGAAGAAACCTTTTTCCAAGCAATAATTTTCCACATAAGAAATGTCTCTTTAGAAATATTGTTGCCTCAAGTAACAGGACAAAATCAGAATTGCTATGAGTGGGAGGTAGGATGATCCACGCAAAAATTCTTTCTCATTAAAGTTTCTTGAAAAGGTTTGAAAATCAGCCTCAGCTGAATAACAAGGAAGAAAATCAAGGAGCAGGGCAAAGATCAGCAAGGCTATCATCATACTTTGTTAGCAGAGAGTACCTTCACAGCAAAAAGCAACCTAGAGACAGAAGCTCTTTTCAACAAGGGGAAGAAATAATAAGATGCCAAGCTTTAAAAAACCTAGCCATACAGGGCTTTGGCTAGCTTGCCAGTGGTAGGCTGAGGACAGCCTGTGTAGATGGTACAGAAGCAACTCTGAAAAATGTTTCTAGAATGTCTCATACAGTGTTGGGTGATTTGCTTTTATGTAAGTGAGCCCTGAGATTCCTGGCAGTCCTACATTCAAAGATAGCAAAAAGACTCAGCTTCTAGTTTGGAAATTAAATAATTTAAGTTTTGTCATTTGCAAAGTTATAGCCTCAGTGAACTATGGTAAAAGCACTGCTGGAAGCTACCTAGTGTCCACCATAAACCCTGTATATTGCAGTGCAGCTTTTACAGGGACACATCAGCAGACGAAGGGCTCAGAGCACATCACATCCAGTCATCTTCAATACCTCATTCCAGGCCTTTATAGATGATGCTCAGCAAAACAAACCAAGTTTATTTTAAACCAAACTGTATTCAGGCAAAAATAAAGGAAAACCTGCAGTTCTTCAGTGCCACCAAAATGATTCATGTAAGGACAATGCTTTTTATTAGCGATACTAACATTAAATGTAAAAATATTTGCTGGACTAAGGAATGGGACCAAAATACTTCTCTATCAAAGCAATAGGTTTCCAGGTAGTGAGGATCAGTGTCACATCTCTGACTTGCCTTTGTGTGGGAGGGCATTTGCACAAATGGATCAAAATCATCATGGTACTCAGAAGTGCAGAAAAACTTTGGGGTCAAAGGTATTACCTAAATGATACAGAGTGAAACTACTTGAAATCACATGACATTGAAAAGAGGGATATGCTTTTGAGAGCTAGATGTGCTTGTGCAAATTCATGATGTGAGAAGCTATATAAGCACTGTGATACAGTGGCCCTGCCAACCTATGAGTGGGTCTCAAATTCTTCAACAAATTGGATGAAAATACAATATATATTCTTTACTTTCACTGTTTGTCAATGAGATGGAAACGGAAACAAATGTATGACATTTTACTTTAATTGAAAACATAACTGTACTTGCTTTGAAGGAACTCTGTTGCTTAGTAAAGCTACAGAGGAATATCACAACATCTCATGGTAAAAGATGACAGTTCCATTATGTGGCTGCTGGAAAAGAAAACAGGACAGAAAAAAATAATGTCTCTGACAGATAAGAAGCCTCCTTGTTTGTGAATATTGTGTTTTGCCTGGTTATTATATTTGCTCTATGGGTCCAGGAGATTGATCAAAAAGTTCAGGCAAAATTTGTTGTAGCAATTTAGGAAATAACAAAATGTGCCAACCCACTCTGCACTTCGGCTGTGGGTAACAACTCTCTAGTGTGAAGCAAAGCTGGCAGGACAGAAATGTTGGCTCAGAAATTCCATGCAAAGCCAGGCTTCTTAAGCTGAATTCTGGCTACTGGACTTCAGATCACCTTCAGTCTTGTGGGTTCATATGTATCCCTGGCTCCACAGTTGGGCTAGATTGAAGCACTGGGGGAAGGTGGAAGGGAGAAAGGAGTTACCTTCCACTGCATTCCTCTTTCTACAGAGAGAGCATATGGACAACTGGAGTCCCAGGACTTAGAACTGCAAATGACCAAACTCAGATTTGCAGCATCATCAACAATTTTCATGTATTGAAGCACGGTCTTAATATTTGCTCAGACATAAAAAAAAGTCATTGTCTGGAATAAATTACTGTCTGTGAAGAATGAAAAATGTGAAATCTCTCTATAGAAGCATAATAATGTAAATCTTTAAATAGGGTAGGAGCAGAGGAGATAATGTACCATGGGAAAAATGGGGATTATGGAAGAAGAGGGTTTGAAAAAAAGGTCATGGTCAAGGTTTTATTCAGTGTGTTGCCTTTTAAAATTCTGTATGAAATTTAAAAATATTTATAAGCATACACAGTTTTGTTGAAAGAGTTTAAGGGGAAAAGAGTTTTGGGGGAAAAAAATTGGGTAGGAGAATTTGAATGAATGTGTTATCAGAGAAGACGTCACATGTAACAGGGAGCAGACAGGGCAAGACATGAGGATTTCAGTGGGATAATGTGGTGAGTGAGAACAAGTCATGTCCATACCAGCTGGGACTCAGCATCTTTGCAAGGTAGGTCACCTCTGTTTTATGATGCTTAACTTGGATTTGGAGCCCAAAGGCATGAAAATTTTAAATTTCTTTAGCTTTCCTGTCCTATGACTCAAAAGACACTTTATCAGATACCTTCTTGACAAATGAGACATAAATCAATGGAAGCATCACAAAATGTAAACCCTAAACCAGATTATCTCAAGCTCCAATGCTCAAGAATAATTCTGAGCTTTAATATGATTCTCCTTTTATGGCTATTATACATATAGATACTAAATTATTGCCATATTATCCAATTCTGTTGGTTAATATATTTCGTAACTGTGTATAATATTTACTTTACCACTAATCTTATTTAGAATTCAGTCTCACTCAGAAAGAAGCACATGACTTAGCAAAATAAACACCTAACCTATTTAAGTCTTTTAGACTCAAAAAATAATTTCTAAAGTTTTCAAAGAACAAAATATATACAGGCTAAAAACAGAAGGATGTCCATGTACTGAAAATTAAAATATTCATGCAATAATGGGCTTGTAAGAATCAAGTAAGGACTTAAAGTAACTGGAATGATAGGAAAGAGAAGGAACTACTCTATGAGAAAACACTTTAACAAACCAATAGGCTGTTCATACCTTAAAAATGTAGGCTGGGGTTTTCACTTGGAAGTGAACAGTGATGTGAAATAATGGTAAAACCCCTATTAGTCATTCTTTGCTTATCAGCGCTTCTTCAAACATATTGTCAAATTGTATCTGATGATCTCTTTTGAAAAAAGGTATAGTTCTGGACAAATAGAAATAACAAAATGGGGAATAATAGTGATGCAGAAAATAGGAAAAAAAACCCCCACCAGGTATTTTTAAAAGATGCATGAAAATGAGCTATTTTTAATATCTGGAAAGATTTAGATGCAATTATCTATAATAAAATAGGGAAGGTACATCCTGTTTCTATGTAATAAAAACAAAACTAAAAAAAACCCCAAAAAACCCCAAAAAAACCCCAACAAAACAAAAAACCAAAACAAAAAACCAGAAAGAGAAAAATCTGCCTGAGAGGCTGCTGATTCTTTTTTTTCAGTGTCATGAACACCCACGTAAAATTTATTCAATTTGTTTTTCAACTGCTGCCCTGAAAATGGTAGAATAAATTTCCAACATTCATAAGAGGATTTTTGTAATGTACTGGGGCTACAATACATTGATTCATGTCATAGCCTACTTGGCATATTGAACACTTACTAAAGTAAAGAATAAAATGCCACTTTCTTTGTCACAGTTCAGTGGCAAACCTTCAGAAGATGCAAACAATCAAAGATTGCTCCAAGAGAAGTATAACAATTTCTGTCAGCCTGGGACAACTCCTGTAATGCTTTTTATGTCTAGGGAGAGATAAGATTTATTCTAGGAGTTCTCTGAATCTCTGGGAGTGTTCAAGGCCAAGTTGGATAAGGCTCTGAGCAACTTGGTCTAGTGGAAGTTGTCCCTGCCCATGGCAGGAAGGTTGAAACTAGATGATCTTCAAGGTCCCTTCCATCCCAAGCCATTCTATAATTCTATGATTAAATTAAAGAAAATAAATTTTTCCTGTATATGATAGAAATAGCAAGAAAGAAAACATATTCTCTTCACAGATCTCAGAAGAAAAAAAAAACTCATTTTTTTTTAAAAAAAGATCTTGTTTAAAACATTTTCTTAGCATTTTATAGAACATAGACATCTTTTATATAGTACAAGAAAATCGGTGTTTACTTCCTAACAGACGTTACATATTCAAAAAGGGATCAGAAAATATTATTTAGATATAAATTTTTATACAGAAAATTACAAATATACAACAGAGACACCCTGACTCTTACATATCGTGAAGTTAATCACTACTATGCCATAGTTTTTTTATTCACATTGATGCATTTTATCAGGAATTTGGAAAAGATTGTGATAACAATTCCATTGGTATATATCTGGAAAAATATGAAAGAATTATTACAGATTATATAATTCAAATATGACCATAATAAGATGGCTTTATAGTTTTAGAGCTTACCTGCTAACACGTCAGTTGGTTTTGTACTGTATTATAAAATAAGAATGTTGTGTTTATTATAATTTAGTCATTTCTTCTATTAAAAACTCTATAAAGATGACTAATATTTGATGCAGTTGGATGCAGGCTGTAATAAAGTCCAAATAAATAACACAATTTTTTCTGGTTCTTTGGCTCCCATATGAAGGCACCTTTTCCAGTTTTCCCCAAGGCTAAAGGTTTATTCTTTTTTTGCCATCCATATGGTTACCCTGGTGCTCAAAAGGTAGAACAGTCCTTGGGGTAACACCACCACTTGCAGAGTGGTACAGACTCCCTCAGGGCTTGTGCTTTTCCCTGATACTCACTTGAGCTTATCCTGCCACAGTGACCTTGGGCTCACTGCAGGCTTAGGGAGGGAGGACTCCCTTGCTGGAGACGTGTGGTGGTGGAAAAACTTCTCATTAAGAATAAAGTTTTGCCATCTGTCACAAGTCTTACCTGACAGCTGAACCAAAATGCCTTGACTTCCCCGGATCCTGAGCACTTCCAAGTCGGGTAATGACTAATGACAGTCAGGAAAGAAAAGTAAGTAAAAGACCATTGAAAGCAGAATAACTTAAAGCCAGTGTCACAAAGTGCTAAACAAAAAGCAGAGAAGTGTGCAATTAGAAGTCATATCAGCAGCTCCCCTTTACCTTGCTTGCTTTTTATATGTTTGTGGGTGACTTGGGAGCATTAAGCACATGTATAGTCCTGGAATGATATGCAGCTCCCCAGCTCGGTTTAGCTGGTTTCTGCACAAGGCGTGTATGCAACTCTTCAGTGCAGATCTCTCAATTTCTATAGTACCTTTTTTTTTTTTTAAGGGAATATGTTACAGTATGAGAAATATAAATGTAATGCAAACACACTGGGGTGGGTGACAGAATGTTTCAGCCCCCTATACCTGAACTTTATGCCATTTCATGAGCATCTCAAAGTCTTTCTATGGCCTGGCTCTCAGGAGTGTGAGGTGGGAAGTAAGCTAATGGTGCAGAGGGGTGTTGGGCTTGGAGGGCAGGGTTACACCTACAATGGAGAAGAGGCAGAGGAGGTTGATCTGCACTGGGGAGGGGGTGAGGTGAAGGGGGAGAGGGATGGAGCAGGGCTTGTTGTGGATATCAACAAGAAAGGTTAGAAAACTAAACAACTTCATAAAATAGCAGGTTTTGCACAATAAGAAAAGACAAGGAATATGTATAGTGAGTACATTTTATATTCCTTCAAATGCTGGGCACTGTGGTGCTCATGCAGCATCAGATGGAGCCAGATGGATTTCCCCACGGAATTCCGCGTAGAGCAGATCCTGTCCATGGAGAGACATTCTCCCATTCTCCCCCTTTTGATTCTTTGAGCTAATATAGGATTTTCTCACAAGAAAACTCTGTTCCTGAAGGACACTCACAGAACATTTTGCTGCATGGTTAGATATAGGCAAGGCCGTGTAGGAGGCAAAGTTGCTGGAATGGTGTGGGAGCTGCCCGCAGGCAGCTCTGTGACTATCATGCAGGTGAGGTGACCCTGGAGGCAGGGCACCTGTGCAGCCTGGCACAGCCCAAGGACCCTGCTGGGCAGGCAGCCCAGCACCTATCTGCGCCTGCTTGGGGTTGCAGTGACAGGGATCACACCTAAATATGATCACACAGAATAGTCTGAGAGGAAGAGACCAGAATGATCATCGAGTCCAACTCTTAAGTGAATGGCCCATATGGGGATCAAACAGTGACCTTGGTGCTGTTAGCATCATGCTCCAACCAAATGAGCTAATCACTCACTCCTCCATGGGCAGCCCTCTCCCAAGCAGGAGAGCTGTTCTCCACCCCCTGCTCCACACAAAAGTCACTTTTCTTAACTATTTTGTAAGTTACACATTATCTGTCCAGCTAACAGGCATTCTTCCAACAGCTTGGAAGGTTATCTCCATCCCACAGACACCAGTGCAGCTCAGGCTGGTGTGGGGCAGCTGCCACATAGGGCTGCTCATGCTAATGAATGGGGCTGCTCAAGCCCTGTGTACAAGGCCCAGTAGAACAGGGATGTTCAGGATTGCCAGCTCCTTGAACACGATGAATGCATTTGCATTCTGCAAAACACTCAGTGTAGAAGTTAAGGCAACAGGGAAGTGAATAGGAGAGGGAAAAGGATATGAAAAGGAAAAGTTTCTGGAAGGTAATGACCATCTAGGAAAAGGATCATAGATTACCTCAAGTTGGAAGGAACCTATAAAGGTCATTGAGTCCAACCCTCTGCTCTTGACATGACTAACTAAAACTACACCATATGACTAAGAGCATCATCCAGATACTCCTTGAATTCAGACAGGTTTGGTGCCATGACCACTTCCCTGGGGAGCCTGTTCCAGTCACTAATCACCATCATAGTGAAGAATCTGAACTTCCTCTGACACAACTTCATTCCATTTCCTCAAGTCCTATTTCTGGTCACCAGAGAGAGAAGCTCAGCACCTCCTCCACAGCCCCTCTTGAGCAGGCTGCAAACTGCAATGAGGCCACCTCTCAGCCTTCTCTTCTCAAAACTGAACAAACCAAGTGACCGCAGCCACTCTGACAGCCTTCTCTTCTCAAAAGTGAACAAACCAGGTGACCTCAGCCACTCCCTCGAAGGCTTGCCCTCAAGACCTTTTGTCAACTTGCTTACCTTCTCTGGACACACTCCAATAGTCTGATATCCTTCTTACATTATATGGCCAAAACTGCACATGATATTCAATGTACGGCTGTACCAGTGCAGAGCAGAGTGGGATAATCACCTCCCTCAACCTGCTGGCGATGCTGTGCCTGAGGCACCTCAGGATGTGGTTGGCCCAGGGCACACAGCTGACTCATACTCAAATTTCCATGCATCAATCAAAATTCCCAGATCTGTTTCTCCAAGCTGTTTTCCCCACAATTTGTATGCATAACCAGGAGGATGTAGCTCTCCATGTCTTGGACTGTAGGGAAAGCCTGGTAAAAGCAAAGTTTTGCTGTTGCTGATTACATGGATGATGGACTTTTTTGGATGGAAGAAATGGAAGAACTGGGGAAGGAATTACAAGGCATGTTGCAATTTACCTTGACAATATTCCTTGGTGAAATGACAATTTTTCATGCACTCAAAATGGGGTAAAAAGTTACACTAGCCTTGAGTAAGTTTGGTTGTGTTGACAGTTAATGCAGCATGAAAGGTGAGCATCTACTCTCTGAGTGTTTCTGCTGCTGAGTGTGCAGAAGTTTGATTCCCATGAGTGAATTTCAGTGTGTCCTGCAGGTTTTTGGTAGATGCCCCTTCTGCCTGGTTGTTTCATGCAAAGCTATTTGCAGAATGTCCTGTAAGGCTCACTAGTGCAGAGATTGCTTTTCCCCCTCATTCTCTAGACATCCCTGCTTCAGTATTTTACTTCTTTTAATGGTTCTATTTATGACTGGAAACATAGACAAAATACCTTGCCTCAAAACACTTTAGTGTGCGAGAGTTAAAAACAATGTGCTTGGAAATGCCAGTTTGAGCTGTATGTTGTATGTGTTTTTCTAAATGGTTAAAAGGATGCAGCTTGCAGGTATTTTTCCTTATGCAAACTCATTTTCATTTTTTCTATTTTATCCAGTGAGTTAATTTTAAGTATCAAAATATTAACTTGATGTTCAAAGAGTATGTTTTTTAGAATTATTATGCAGAAGAAGGAGACTGAACTCCAGTTTTAGGTGCGAAGCAGATCTCACTACCTTAAATCCAAAGAGGTATCACAAGTTCCTGTCAGTACACTGCAATTTCCTAATTTGGTATGCTTTAACTGATTTATCCGTGAGATTTTTTTTCTCATGTTCACTCAATAATTTTCCCTTCTAAATTTCTTTACCATCAACAATTATTCAGTCATATGTATCTGTAGGAAATACCTTTCTTGTTAACAATGTTTTCCTAATGCTAGAAATGGCATGAAGTGGTATGAAGTCTTCCTCTGAGGCGCTTATGTAAGCTGAGCCACATTTCCCCCTTTCAAAATAAAACATTTTTTATTTCTCCTCTGTGTCTTGTGGCATCTCACTGAGCTGTGTCCTACTGTGGGTGACAGGGGAAAAACAACAGAGTCACCTGTGATGCCAGCTCCAACCTGAATGGCACAGGGAGCTTTGTGGCCACTGTGGCGGGACAGGTTCAAGCCTTTCTTATAATTTAATCTATAACGTGTGGTAAAGCAGTTCATCAAATTCTCCAAAGAAGTTGTTGTCTAGTACAGAAACTTTGTACACCAATACACACCAATAGTGAAAAAATAAAAAAAACCCCCCCCACACAGATGCCATTTTAAAAAGGAAACCATATTTTGACAGAAGTGAGAGAATTTTCATTATCTTTCCTAGGAGAGGAAGTTTCACCCAACACAAGCAGGCTGCTGTATGAGCATAGGATATGCTGTGTCATGTTCCTCTTTTCTCTACAGCTGTGAGACTCAGCACATTTGTCTTTGAGAACTAAGCATTGGGAATGGGGATTTCCTTACACACACTTGTAATGCTGTTTTTACTTCCCCCGAGCTGAAACCCTCAACATCTTCAGACCAGGATAGAATGTTATTAATTTTTCTACCTGTGCTAACCAAGTTACTGGGAGTGAGACAGTGACAAGGAGCAGGGAAGTGTGGCATTATCATACAGATAAAAAAGGTTGCCGGCTCCTAGTGTCAGTAACCAGACCTCTGATTCAAAGCCTCATCAAATACTGGCAATCTCTGACTGCTGAAGGCTTTGGATCAGGCATACCCTTCTGAAGATTATGTAACTCGTACAAAACCCCTTCATGATCAAACCCATTTTAAATATATATGCAGTGGATGTGGCTGCATGCATAAATATGTGTGTGTACAAATAAAACCATCAACTGCTATTAACTCAACATGTTAGGTTTGGGGTTTTTAAATGAGCATGAAGAGATGTGTCAGAAGATTATTACACAATTTATTTTTGGATTTGGGAGACATTATTCTATGGTGTGGAACAATATCCTATACAAGTCCTGCAAAAACTGCTGCTAATAGAGAATTTAAGTGTAAAATATTACTTGAATTATTCCAGATGGCATTTCTACATACTTTTTCTTTTGTGTGTGTGTGCATGTGTGTTTGTACACGTACGCCCTCTGGAATGAATGCCCATTATCATGTCTCTTTTTAGAGCTTCTGTTTCAAAAACATAATGCATAATCAGTTTGATTATGTGACAAGCTGTTTCATCCTTTTTCTCTTTTTTTTTTCCCCAAGCAATTTTCTAGGTCATGTTTGTGTTAGGTCTGCCTTTAAAAAAAAGAATATCAGAGAGATTTTATGCAGAATTTCTTTCAGCCAGCAATTACAGTCATTGTTTGGAGAACTAATTTTGAATTATATTTCTAAATAATTAGGGTTTTTTTCTTTAGAAAATCAGAAATCCATTTAGGCAGTGGGGATTTAAGCTATTCATAGAATACTTAAAATACAGCCTTCAAGAAAAATGGAAATAGCTATAGTTAAGATTTGTTCAGTTCAACTTCTTTCACCAGCATCACTCAACTTCAAGTCTTCAGTGAGATGAATTAAATGAGAAATTGTTTCTAAAAACTTATTCTAAACATTTTAAATTAAATATATTCAAGTAACAGTATCTGCTTTTTTGTATTGAGAAACGTATTTGGAGGGATGCCCCAGGCTTACATTATACTCAAGATACACCAGAAATCTTAACTTTTATTGAATATAGGACCCACAATTCCAGAATTGTTCCAGTGGCAGTTAAAAACCAGTTTGGTGCTGAATTTTAATGGACTCAATTAGTTACTTTGAGAATGACACTTTGCCCTGGTCACCCCTTCTGGCATCAAATCTGGTAGGTGCATGCTCAAGGGAAGGAAATCCTAGCAAACCCACAAATTAGTGTTCCTCATGCGGTGGAATGCCTTCCAACACAGATCCCACAGCCGGCAAAAAGGAAGAGGCTGGATCTGTTCTCAAGATGTCAAGGGCAATGGAGTTGTTCCCAGCTGTTGTACAGGTATCCTCTGTGAAGCTGGGAAGTTATTTAAACTCATCTTTATGGTTTTGGTTACTATTGTTTAATATTTATTGTCACAGTGCTCCCACTCTGATCCCTCAGATGAAACCTTGGTACAAGCCATCAGAAGTGTCCCAGGGCTGGAATCTGATTTCCAAGTTTTGAATGCTTTCAATCCAAGCTGGAGGCAAAGGATGCTGTGGATGGTTTGCCACTCTCCTGAATGCTATTCTCTGTCTTCCACAATGGGCATTTCAGCACTAAAGATCTATGGTGCTTGAGAGATTTGGGGTTGTTCAGCCTGGAGAAGTCTCTGGGGACATCTTGGAGCAGCCTTCTGGTACCTAAAGTGGGTGGAAACTACAGAAAATAGGGGGAGTGACTATTTATCAAGGAGTGCAGGAAGAGGGGGGAATGGCTTACAACTGAAAGACAGCAAGGTTAGGTTAGGTTAGGTATTAGGAAGAAATTCTTTACTGTGATGGTGCTGAGGCACTTAAACAGGTTGCCCAGAGAAGCTGTGGATGCCCCATTCCTGGAAGTATTAAAATCCAGGTTGGAGTGGGCCCTGAGCAATCTGATCTAGTGCAAGGTGTCCTTGCCCATGGCAAGGGGTTGAACGTAGGTGATTTTTAAAGTCCTTTCCAACCCAAGCCATTCTATAAGTCTTTGAGATTATTATGAATTCTGGTCAAGGGAGAAATTGACTCCAGGAAATGAATATAATAATACCCCTCTGCCTAAGAGTAATCTTATAAAGAAAAATGTAACTCATAAATTTTTTCCTGAGACATTCAGGTGCTGTGGCAGTAGAAGTTACAAAGGAAAAAAAAAAAGAAAAAAAAGAGAAAAAAGAAGGCTATTAGGAAAAGATGATTCTGTGTTTTACAGAAAAGACTACTGTACAACAAATTAAGCCTAGGGCCATGATATAACTAATGAGTAGAAATTAAAATACTGAATAGCTGTCTCATTCACTACTTGTCCAGGTTGCTATTGGAGGCAAAAAACAGTAAAAATAGCAAACAGTAACTTTTATATGAGGCAATTTCATTAGGGATTACTTCGTAAGCATGTATAAAACGAAGACACATAAAGACAGGCTAAGTTCAGCAACTTACAGGAAGAACAAGGCCCTCCACCTTTGAGTATTGGCTTTGCTCATTTAACAACTTTTGAACTTCCTTCTACAGAATTAAACTACATATAATTAAACTGTAAACCTAATGTGACTGCTGATTTTCATTCTATTATGTAGAATGACTCTTGTCTATTAACAATTTCCTGTACATCAAGAAGATTTCACCCAATAAAAGAAAACATTAAACTGTGATTTAACATATTTGCAACATCATTATATTTTCATCTCAGTGTCTAGACACAGATAAGCACATTAAACACTAAATATAACTTTTTTAGTGCTGCATTTTCTCCATCTCTCTCATAAAGTTGTAGGCATAACTGAGTTGAGTAGCGAGCACATGAAGAGCACTAAGCCACCTGTGCCTGCAAAACCTGACTTGTACATGAGTTTACCATCAAAATTACTATTACTATACAAAATCACTATAAAAGAATTACTATTCTGCTACTAAATTACTATTGGAATAGAAGTTTTTCCAATACCTAAACTAACTGGTAAATTTATTTCAAGCTCAAGAAAGCTTTTGTACAAATAGTATCTGCCTTATCAGTTTGTTGACGTACCTCCATTGGCAGAACCAAACTGGCCCATGACACATAAAAGATACGAACAAAACTGTGGAGTGACTTTTGAAGTTTATTAAGGCACCGTAACAACCATTTCTGATGTTCAATGAACCGAGTTCTTCCTGTGTCTCAAAAATTACACCGGGGGGGAAAGAGAGGAAGATTATTTTTACGTATATTTCTGAAAAATAAAGACGTTATTTTCTGGGAATATCAAGGAAAACAAAGACAAATGTGATGACCCACTCTTAAAGGGAAGGAAGCACCAACTTCTTTGGGCCTCTACAAGAGATTTTAATTCCATGAGGACATTAGCTGTGAATGAAGACTGGCAGTTGGTGACAAGTCCAGAGTATGTCCTTTTCCATCCTTGTAACATTACTGACTATCACTATTACTACCTTATAAAGTGTGTTCCAAAAAGGCATATTTGTTCTGTTGCAATTATCTGATGTTCTAAATTTCTCATACAATATCCTCCAGATATTTCACTTTTCAAGAAAAGATCCTGTGACATCAGAATTCACAAAAAAACTTTCTTGAATTTCACTAGAGGCTCAGGGTCTTGTTTGAATGAGGGCTTGGTCAGACATAGTACTCATGAAAAGTAGGAAACTAGGCTCATCTGGGCTTATCTGTCCTGACATAAATCCAGCTTCCTGTGCTTTTTTAGCCATGGCACCATGGTGCTGCTACAGCATTCCTCATGGCACTTTTAAGTCCATATTCTGTGTCAATTTATCCCAGTTCTCTCGGTGTTGGACTGTGTTAGGGTGGCACAGGGGTGACAGTGACAGACCTTTCTTTGGAGGAAAGAGGCAATCACTGTCAATACTTGGCACCAGCAACCCTCCACGATGTGCTATCTCAAATTGGCTGGGAAAGCACCATCCCTGAGGTGTGCAAGGACCAGCCCCAGAAAACCCTGAAGCTACAGTGCCCCTGCACCCTCAGGCATGACACACCCCCTAATCTCTCCAACACAAGCAGCACCCCAGGGCTTCCTGTTTACAGGACAGCAAAAGCAGCAGGTTATCTATCAGCTGAGTTAACTTTTCGTGTCACAGAGGAGTCTCTCAACCAACCCATCTTGGAAAAGTCTGCACTTATGCCTACAGTCACAGTCAGAGCCAGCTTTGTTCCCACAGCAACAGACTCAACTCCTGTAACATGACCCAGCTTTTTGGCAGTGCCCGATCTCCTTCTGCCGGAGCCCTGACTCCAACCCTAGCAAGGCCTGCTGACAAGGGGTTGCTGTGCAACCTGACTGCTGCACAGCCATCCTTGGCAGCTCAAGACAGCACTCCTCAGTTAAGGCATGCTTTGATGACTGGATCCATGCATTTTTCTGCAAGGAGTCATTTGTTCCCCTAGCAGCTAACATTTCTGGCTGGATCTTGTGTGTGATCAGGCACAGCGTCCTTCCTCTTATACCCACTGGAAAAAAACTGTGCCTATCTGCAACGTTTTTGTGTCAGGTTACAGCGCTGCGGACAGCCAGGATTCAAGAATACACGGGGAGATAAAGGCCTGGCAGAAGAGGTTTAGGGCCCGAAGTGTTCCATGTGCAATGCAGAATGTTTCCTCTGGATGTTTACTTGCTTTTCACTGCTTTCTCTTCCTGCCCCATTCCCTGCACAGCCCCATAAAGAGCCAGCTTCTCCCTCCAGCCCAGACTTTCCAGCTTTTCAGTTCAGTTTCAATTATTTCAGGATATCCTAGGTGTGATTTGGGGACAGGAAGCACATCTCTGTTTCTCTCCCTTTCCACGCTTTCGTTACAGAGCTCTCCATTTATATTTCAGCCTGGCTTCTTCTCCACGGTCTTCTGTGTGTGGGGCAGTGCATTTGGAGACAGAGTGGATGTCTTGAAGGTCCTGCTGAGACTCCTACTCATCCTGTGGGGCAGCTGTTTAAACCTGTGGCTACTGGGACATGGAAAATTTCTTGAACCTGTGAAGCCACATGGCTGGTACAATTCGAGCACATCTACACAGTGTAATACCCTGTAGTTACCCCATTTCTCAAGGCCAGTGACCATGCAAGTAAAACTAAAATACTACTGCAGTATTTATTTTTTCTTGATTTGATTTTAATTTCTTGTGCTGGAAGGGCAATAAATATATCAAAAAAATGGAAAAAAAATGTAACAGATGGAATTCACTAATTGCTCTGTTCTCATCTTTTTTTTTTTTTTCTGAAAAGCAGAGGTATTCAAACATATTCAGATCAAACCATTGAGCCTGGCCGTTGCTCAGCTGCAAATTCTCATGCTTTCCATTACAGTAATTTTACTGTAATTTTACATTTACAGTAATTTACCATCATATATGATAGTATTAAATACATCCCGACGTCAGAGACTTAATTTGAGCACGATTCCTTATCGGCAGGTGGCTTCACAGGTGATGGAAACAGCCCAGGAATGGGTAACAGCGACATCATCTCTGACACCCATCTCAGCTCTCTCGCAGCTCAGGTGGAATCCACTTGGTGAAGGGTCCAGAGGGTAAATCCGATGAGGACTGGCTGAGGAAGCTGGGGATGTTTAGCCCAGAGAAAAGGAGGCTCAGGGGGTCCCTTATTGATCTCTACAACTCCCTGAAACGAGGCTGTGGCCAGGTGGGGCTCGGCTTCTTTGCCCAGGCACCCAGCGACAGGATGAGGGGACACAGCCTTAAGCTGCGCCAGGGGAGATTTAAGTTGGACATTAGCAGGAATTTCTTCACAGAAACCAACAAATAGAAAAGTTTTAAACTTTTTAAACCTTTGGGGTCTCGGCAAAATATGCACTAAAGATTAAAAACTCCCACCGACAAACCCCAAACCCGCCCCCTCAGGCCCCGCCCCGCGCGGGGTCGTTGCCACGGGAGCCGCGCGGGGTCGCGCACGCGGCGGCGGGAAGATGGCGGCGCCCGTGTCGCTGTGCCACAGCGCCTGCTGCGCCAACCGCGCGGGCGGCGGCGTCCTGGCCTGGGGCCGCGGCGGCCTCCTCGCCTTCGGCAGCTGCCACGACGTCGTCCTGTACGACCCGGCGGTGAGCTGCTGCGCTGTGGGGTGGGACCGGGACCGGGGCTGGGGCCGGGACCAGTCCCTCACGCTCCGTGCTGTGTCTCTGTACCGCAGGTGAGGCGGGCGGTCGCCGCCCTCCGCGGCCACGCCGGCAGGGTGAACTGCGTGCGCTGGGTCCGCCGGCGGGACCGCGGTGAGTAGCCGGCCTTGCACCGCCCCGGTCCCCTCGGGTGTGCGATGCCGCGCTGGGACCGGGGCTGGTTCTCGGGCAGGGCAGAGGAGGCGGGGGAGGGTCGGCAACAGCGGCGCTGCGCTGTACACTGAGGGAAATAGGGCGCTGCAGCGCTTGCAGTGAATCCTCTCGCCTTAAATATCTCAGATCATCGATTTCAATCTACAACTCAACAGCATTGTGTCAACTAGACCACGGCACTGAGTGCCACGTCGTGTCTTTCCTTAAACACTTGAACGGACGGTGACTCCGCCACCTCCCTGGGCAGCCCATTCCAATGTCTAATCACCCTTGCTGTGAATAAATTTTCCCCGATATCCAACCTGAACCTCCCCTGGCGCAGCTTAAGCCTGTGTCCTCTCATTCTGTCACTTGCTAGCTGGGAGAGGAGACCGACCCTCACCTGGTCGCAGTCTCCTTCCAGGTGGTTGTAGAGAGCGATAAGGTCCCCCGTGAGCCTCCTCTTCGCCAGGATAAACAACCCCAGCTCCCTCAGCCGCTCCTCCTAAGACTTGTGCTCCAGAGCCTTATTAGCACTATTGCCCATCCCTGGACCTGCTCCAGGACGTCAGTGCCCTTCCCGAATTGAGGGGCCCGGAACTGGACAGAGTACTCGAGGTGCGGCCTCATTTTAACAAGTGGGTCTGCAGGAATGTGACCTGCCAACCCCAGGTGAGCTGCCTGGTGAGTGAGGGGATCTCTGCTCCCAGCCCCCCAGCCAAGGGCACCCCAGGAGGATGTTTGCCTGGGGCTGTGGTAGCTCACACAGGGCGATGGCTTGTGCTGCTTGTTCTGCCACCAGTCTCTTCAGTAAGGTTTGGAGTTTTGTGTGTTTTGACTTTGTAAACTGATTTGCAATGTCTTTTGAGCAATCTCTGAGTATAAAGCTCTTGAGTTACATAGAGGTCATAAGCTTGAAAAAAATAATCTTTGGGTAGATAGAAATGTTTGAGGCACTTATGAGGCTTTTGCTGGATAGTAATTCCAGGATTTAACATTGCTTAGTGCAGACTTTTTCATAGGCACATATTCTTGTGCTTAGGCTTCTGTGGAAGCTCACTGACTAAGAGAAATGGGGCCAGTGATTAGACTATTAATGTAATGTGCTGGTTGCTTTTTTTGAGAAGTACTGAGGTGCAAACATTAGTTTTTAATAGTGATATGAACTGCCAGCCTTTCAACTGGTTGCACTGAAATACATTCTTCTTAAACATGATTAAAAGAAGTTATTTTCAGGTAACTTAATTTTCTTGTGAAGCTTTGAATTCTGTTTGTTTAGGTTTCTCATGCTTTATTTTCCTGTCTTCCAGAAAGACCAAACAAAATTTCAAAAGATTAATTTATATTGTTGGGTTTGAGAGTCTTTTGAAAAGATAGTTTTACCACTTTCATACAGAACTATAAATAGTCCTGTGAATTTTCTCTTTATGTTTTCTTAGAGAATATATTTTCTTTTAACCTGTTCTGCACAGTGCAACTTCTATTAACCATATTTTATTTTGGTGGACTCTTTGGTTACCACTGATATTTTGTGAGAAGTAACCAGCAGAACTGCTTATGTTGCTGCTGTAAAATTAAGTGTACGCTAAACTTACCAAGACATATTTTTTAGCTTCTGAAACAGAGTTAATTTCTGGTGGATCTGACAAGCAACTTATCCTTTGGGAATGGAAAGATACAGTAACATGGAATAATCAGGTAAGCAGGAATAATCTCTTTTCAAATCTCCCCCTGCACTAGTTTCTCACATATCACAAATTATCAGTTGTGTTTGTATTTGTGGTTCATACTATTTGTTTCACTTTGACTGGTTTGTTTTTTTGAATTGAACCCAGTGTATATATCCTTGAAATTGTTGGTACTCTGTCTTGCTGTTTTATTATAAATGTTGTTTTCTCCTTTCTGAAGTTCATCTTCTTCAAAACAGCATTGGTAAAGAAATTAACTAACCAGTCCGTCAAGTGGATTTGTTCAGGTGTCTGAAAGACCCTGGTTGTCTGTTCTTGACTCATCAGCTTTCTGATCTCACATGCCAGTTTCCTTTAAACCACTTTGAAACCTTCAAACTATGAGGCCCATTCTGAGTTGCATTTTCTGTACCCTTCTTCCTTATTTCCTTATATCTATTTCTAGTGATTTCTGGTCAATCTGTGCAACAGTGTGGAGTTTGTGTATAGGTAGACTTACCAGGATGATATACAAGTTGGGGTAGATGTTTAACAAAAAAAAAAAATAAAAAATCTGGGCAACAGTTGAATTTTGTCTGAGAAATGGAAAAAAGTAAGGAGACATGCTAATTTATTATTCGTACTGTAAAATGTAAGGCAAAAGATGCAGTGTTGTGTGAAAGAGCCTTCAGAAACACCTGAAATTCAGATGAAAAAAACACTCTAATTTATTATCTAACTCTTAAAATCTTGCTTATTAGACACTGAATTGTGAATGGCTGTGTAGGTAACCCATTTCATCATCTGTCTCAAAGTAGATTATTAGCCTTGGCATTTTAAAATGCATGGAATGAACCTACTTTGATGGGGGAGAGTTCTCAGAAATACCTTCTTTCTGATCCTGATCCATTGTAACTGTTCATGCATTCATTTAAGATAACTTACAGACTTTTTAATAAACTTTTTCTGCTGATGTAGTGCACAGCCATATGGCAATAATTTCACAAGAATGTGGCTAAATGTGCACATTTTAATGGCAGTTCTAGACTAGTGAAATTCTTATAAACAAAGTTCCATATTGAACCAATCAAAAATTCTCACTGGGGCCTACCAGGCTGTATTTTGGAAAGAGATGTCAAGTGTGTCTATGATAAAATCTGGATAAATGCTGGATAACTTCTGGTTGCAAAATTAAAAGCTTCTCATTTTGATCTTTGTGTTTATGAGGAATAGATTGCAAATTGAATCACCTGTGTTCATTAAGTCTAAATTTAGTGGTTTTATTTTTCATGTTGGTATTTTGAAGGAGTAAAAAGCTGTTTTGATTTGTGAGAACACACTAAACAGTGCTGCTAGAGCTGCTGTAGCTGCTACTTATTCTATTGTGTTCTCTGCTCTGTCTCCTTCACTAAGGTTCTTCAAAATTTTGTGAGATGTTTCTTAGGGTGAGAGACAAGAAAAGGAGAAAAAGGAAGGAAAACTGCACTTCCTAACCTCTATACTGTTTGCAGCTTTCCTCAAGGAATGGTGAGGTTTGTATAGTGTACAGAGGAACATTTAATTCTGTTCAGCTTTGAGCAAAATTTACCAAGTTAATATTCATTACTGCTGTATCCCTTCTCTGGATTTTATGGAATATGCTATAGCTTAAGCATGGCTTGGCAGATGCTCTGCCGTTGCAGGTGTTAACTCATTTTCAGTATTAAATTATTTTATTTTCTAAAATGGCTTTAAAAATTCTCTCAGATAAATCACTGGAATTTAAAACTTTGTAAAATTTTCTCATGTGTTCAGCTTGTGAAAAGCATTCCTCTCAAAGGCCACACAGAAGCTGTTTTTGCTGTGGATGCTGTCTGCCAGTCAGATGAACCTGATTTAAATCTGCTAATAGCTTCTGCAGCCTCTGACTCTACTGTGAGAATCTGGTCTCGGCATCGTTCAGAAGGTAACATTTTTTTTAATGTTAAGGATAACACAGTGGCTAAATAAGAATGATGAATGCTTATCCATTAAGCATTAAATACTAACATCTAGCAATTTGACTACATTGATTCCTCTTCAGACTTTGGCATATCAAAGCACTGTATGACTCTTTGAAAGCCTTGGGTCGGATTTGTTCTGCAGAATGATTTATCTTTATATTTCATCAGGAATGTGTTGGCTGAATTTACTTTTTTTAAAAAATATGTATTCAGATTATGATAATCTGAGCCATTGTTTTGCTCTGTAATGTGCGGGCAGACTAGCTGTATGTGTGTGTGAAGTAAAATTTCGTTGTAAAAGGATTAATGCTGGGACTAGAAAGGTGAGGTTAAACTAGTCACTTGTTTTTTGCTGTTGACTTGAGTCCAATTAAGTTTGGGATAATGGGATCTTGACCTTCTGTTGAGCTAGGCCCTTGCATGGAAATACGGGAAAATAGCATTCTAAAATACGTAAAAAATAAATTGGGTAGGTAACTGAGATTTAAAGTGTTATTTGCTCGTTGAGTTATAGTGACTGCATCTCTTTAGCTACTTTCTTCATTCTCTAGTATTTGAAAATGTTGTGTTGCCTTGGCTACATGAGAGAGATCTACAGTCTACCAATGTACCATCCCGTGTTCCGGAAGGCATTTTTGATGCTCCCAAAGAACCTCATGCAATGCCGTCTTTTCCGTTTTCTCTTGCTGTTGTGGGTTCCAGTGATGGAGGGGCTAATTCTTCTGCTGTAGAGAGGTTTTTTTCTGCTATCCTCTTGTTTATTTTGATCTGGATGGTTTACTAATTTAACCATTTCCAGCATCTCAGGGATGTTTGCAGATTTTTGCTCATCCCTCTAGCTGCTGTTGTAGCAAATGGATTCAGTTTTAGCTTCCTGTGTAGTGAATGCTGTTGCCACAGGATATGTTTTGTAATATTTATTGCTTCTGATGTGCTACCACAGTGAAACTGTATAGATTTAATACTAAGTATTATCTTCTAACTCAACTAACTCTGGATGAATTTTTATGGCCACACAGAAGACGATATTATTGTTTAGGCTTCTGGAAAAATGTAGATGTTTTTCAGCTTCTTAAAATAAAAAAGGATGGGAAATTTTAACTATCTAATGTAGTAGGAAGTGACAGTGTAACTAATAGTTACAGTGAATGAGATCAACACTGTCTGTTCCTGTTTTCCAGCTAAATGCATTGAAATTTTGCAGTTTGGAAATGGATTTGTTATGGATGTCTGCTTATCCTTCTTGCCTGGCAGCAATGGTAAGTAAAGCTGCACATCTTGAATATCAATGCAGGAAAAAAAATCTAAGAAATCCCCCAAACAGATTTTCGTATGACTGACTCCAGACCTGTGTGCCACAGTTTTTGTTTTCTATGAAATCTGCTTAAGCTGATTATTGTATCTAAAGATTTTCTCTGAACTCTTCCTAGTAATTAAAAAAAAGGCTGATTGCAGTGCCTTCAAAATGGCACTCAGAGGGAGTTGTTTAGTTGAACTCTTGAGATGGAAAGCTTTAAAATGGGGTAACAGTGCTGTAAGTGAATAGGATAGGATGTTACTTCCACCTACTCCTTGTGATGCTGCTGCATGTGTTTGTTCTTGTTGTTTGAACTGAAGGGCAAGATTCAGAAAACATCTGAAGGCCTGCATCAAAAAATTTAGGTTTCCAAGCAGTGTTTATCACCTGTTCTGTCTTAAATGTGAAAAAATTGAGATGCAGAACTATTTTAACCTGACTGTTCAGTATGGTTTATGTAGGTTTCTTGTAACAGAAATTTAGATTTTGTAGGCTGCCATAGACACATTCTTTTTCTGCAAATAGGTAAAAGCTTTTTAATTTTTTTTTTAATAAAACAAATGTATCCTCAAGCAAGATACATGTGTTGGATTAAGTTTGTGCTTAAGTACCATTAGAGTCTTTCACCTGGGTGGAGACCTGCTAGACTCCCAACTGAAAAAGTACTAAATTTTCTTACTATATCTGGAATTTTCAGGTCTTTGCTGCATGCATTCCGCACTGATGTATTGTTTTGATTATGGCCTGCAACCATATTTTATTCTTTGCCTTTGATAATTCTGGGAGCTATGAAAGCTCTATCAAGTTATGTTGTCCCATTTGAAAATGCCAATGTCTGTTTTCAGAGCATGTCTGATACCAAAAGCAGCATCTGCACCACTAAAGAACATTTACACCTCTCTCTCTCTTTTCCTGTAAATACACTGACATGTGTGCTTATTGAGGTGAAGTTAAAAGGCTTGAGGGTAAATTAAAATTATTATTTCCAGTGTGAATACTCTTTAGAAGTGAAGTGCCTGTGGTGTCAATGAGCGCAATATTCATATTGCAAAACAATAGGTTATATCTTCATTTATGAGACTGTACAGGTAAGAAATTCTCGCTGTAACACTCTGGAGAAGTGCAACTGTTTAATGTTGAAATCATGCTGTATATAGAAAAAGTAACCATACATTTTGAAAACACCATAAATTAAAATTATCATATTAGTTCTTAAAACTAAATGTTTCTGAAACTCAAATTGTATGAAATACTTGAAGCTTCTTTGGATGCTGGGATAGCAAGGATTTTGTTTTCCAGAGTCCCCAAAACCAGTGTTGCTTAAAGTTACATTGAGAGGAAGACAATCCTTTATTATGAACTTTTTCCATCCCAATTCAGAATAGTTATACGAAGCAGTACAGTGCTTGTAATCTGAAAAAGAGTACTTTATTTTTCTCTAGAACTGAAATGATTTTCAATTTGCATAGGTTTTGTGTGGAATTAAAAAAAAAAATTCTATTTTGTTCCAGTTTCAATATGAATGACCTCTGCTGCTAAAATTGTCAAGAAAGAGTTTAGATTTTGAACCATAAATGTTTAGAAATGCTTTCTGTAGAAATCTGTAAAGGGGCTTTTAATATAAAGCATAGCCAGTGTTTTCTCCCTAAACCTGACATAGTAGTCCATATAGCTGAGGAGTATGTTAATTTTGAAATCTAAAAAAAGTAGCTTAAAATATATTATTAAAAATATCACTGCTGCTCATTTGTCAGAAACATTCATCTCTAATGGCAATTTGGAATTTTAATGAGCTTCAGGGAAAAATGATCTATGATAAATTTAGGAGTTGCTCAGAAATCTTTACGAAAGCTAAGTTGTCAGCTGTACGAAGATTCAAAGAAGCTTTTCTCTTGAGAACAATCTGCATTTCTTAAGTCAGGAATGAAATACAGAATTACATTTCTGAAAATCATAAACTGCATTTCCTGAGGCATTTACAGTAACCTCTAATTTCACCAAGCAAAGATATTTGAGGCTTGCATTGTAAATTGATTCATATGCAATGGATGCTTTAAATTTCAGAAGATGTTCATGATGCCTGGGATTTTAACTGATTGACCTTGAAAATAAATTATTAAAAAAGATTGAGCCACTTCTGTGAAGAAGTCGGGGAAAACTAATAGACTGCTCATAAAAACCTGACCAGTCATTTGCAGCTGGAATGCAGCTTAGACACTTTCCTGGCAGCCTCTTTGTTCAGGAGTTTCTGTACATTGGCTGTTTAGCCTTGAAGAATAGCTTTGTGCTGTTTTGGTTGCTTGCTTTTTACCTTGCAGTGTCTGCACGAATTCTGCTGCTAAAATGCTGGCAAGAGGATTTACTACTTTGCAAATTTTGATCAGCTATTTGTCATATACTGTGTTTTTTCCTACCACCTGGATAATTGTCATTATGTGGCTTGGTCTCTGATAGTAAATAATTGTCTCCTCAGAACTGACTTGCAATAGGTGAAAAAAAGAGCAAGCGAACTTGGAAAAGCTATACTTATCCAACCTATTTTTCTTATTCCCTCTGCAGGACTTTTATCTTAATCAGATCCAAATTCTAATACCTTAAAGCATTTATTTGAATCATATTACATCTGTTTTTGCCCGATATATATTTCTTTTGAGTGGAAGTATTTGCATTTGTCTGCTACAGCAACTAAATCATCTTTCTCTCGTTGTTTTTATTAGTTAAAGTTTCATTCCATTGAGTAAATACGTAATTACAGCAATGACCCATAAAATATGTTTCTCAGGAAAGGGTGATATTGTCTTCAAGAACATCCATTGTATTCTATTTTAAGGAAGAAAACCTCACTCTTGCCCAATTTCTGTGGACCTGATGACCAGGTCTTCATTCGAAGTAGCTCATTACCTTCAATTCAAAGTGGGGTTTTTTTAGCCCTATTAGAGAGAGGAGGGAGGTGGAGGTGAGTTGTGACTTAGAGGTTGGAGAGAAGAAGCAAGTGATGGAACTATAAGAATGTGGAATATGACAGAGAAGTGCAAGAGGAACACTGAATAACTAGGCGCAGTTTTGGTACAAATAGAAAGAAGAAATTGGTATAGAGGATAAACATATTATGAATATTCAAGTTGATTTTTGATCTATGCATAGTAAAGATAAAATTATCTATATAAAGGGATGGCATGTGGGGTTATTTTTGTAAAAGAAGTAGTTGACATTAGTGAAATTTAGTATCTTGTTTTCTATCCAGACTTGAGAAAAGCAAATGTCCAGCCCGTAACTTATAACTTATTTCTTCATAATTTTATACTAAATTTATTTTTTTTTTTACTGTTTCAGTCCATAGCAGTAGTACTTCCTTCTTATGACCTAAAAAGAGAAGAGTGGAGTAAGCGTGAACTATTTTTCCCCATCCTCTTCTGTAGGAGAGAAGAACTAATACACTGCCTAATTTCTCTTTTTTTGACCTCAGGCATAACTTTGTCTGGTTTGATTCAGTAGACTTATGGGGTTTGTGCACTTTTTAGGATAGCCAGTGGAAGTCTACTGGCAACTACTACTCAAGACTTGAGTAGGTGTAAAAAATGTTTCATTGCTTTTGAATTCTTGGTTATAGATAGTGGTGACCTGTCTTCCGTTTTTGTCCTGTCTTTTTATTTGCTGTATAATTATGCTAACTCCATCTAAACCTGTCTTAGTTGATTTAGGAACTTGAATTGCCTTAGTTCTGAGTAATTTTGTTTTGTTCCTTCCTTCTTCTGTATTTAGAGCAAATGCCTGTTGATATAAGAACAATATAATTAATTAAAAACTCTAATACTTGAACTTCCTACAGATATGTGAGCTTGAGGCAAACTATTCTTTTTAGCATCCTAAATATTTATAGATATTATTTGCATGGCAAAATAGGTTCTGAGTTCTGTTCTTGAGATACTAATTTATTAGGCAGCTAATGTAGAAAACATTAAAAAGTGGTATCACACTTGCCTGTCTGTTAGTACTGATTTATTTCTATATATTTCTGTATTGATTTTTACATTATTTATATTTTTTCATATCCTAGAATATTAGATTTTATAAAAAATGAAGATTTTCTTTTCCTTTCCAGTACCAGTACTGGCTTGTGGTGGTGATGACTGCAAAATAAGTTTGTTTATACAACAGAATGGTCAGGTAATTACAATTTTTATCTCTTGATCAGAGCATTACTGAGTTCTTCTGTTCTTTTCAAATGTGCTGTTGATTTTTTTTCAAGTTCTTCAGTAAGTCCTATCTGTCTTTACATAGCCATCACATACCTCTTGTCAAATAGTTCATCCATTTTTCTGTGTAATGATGAAATGCACATACAGAATGTTGAAGTTGAATTCAGTGCATGAAAGTGTTAGGTTTTTTTGATTTTTTTTTTTCCCTGTGTGAAGATAGACTGTGTTTCTATTCCCACTGATACAAAATAGCTGCAACTGTCCTTCTTTATAACATATCCAGACATTGAGTTGTTCATATGGAAATAATGTTACTTTCATTCTATAAATTCTTATAATAAAACTGTTATGACTTCTATCCGAGGAATTTTATGTTTGTTGCTATGTATGCCCTTTATGCTTGAATGCTTTTGAACATCAAATAAAAGTATTTTTAGGAGTATCCGATCTTCTAAAAGAACACATTTTTCATGTGTTATTTGGAAGCTAGCAATTTTTAGTTTTTCATACAGATAAATGTTCCTTTGGAGCAGTAGAAAAACATTATGTGCTCTCTTGCATCTGTTCAGAAGTTTTGTTAGATTCTAAAGCATGTGTTGAATGACTGTTTTCCAAAACAGAACTCGGTATCACTTGTTTCTTTTTCTCACTCTCTTAAAACAACCCCTTCAAACCACAAATGCTGCTCCAATGCACCAGTGAAGCTCCCATTTAGAACCCCTCTTTGAAACTGGCATGTGTAGAACCGCGTGGTCTTCTGGATTTGCTCAGACACACTCCCTTTAGGGATTAAAGAATAGATACTCATTTTTCCTTTTTTTTTGAGAGAGATAAAAGCTACTTTGTAGATAATTTTGCCAGTTTGTGCTGCCATGTACAATATTAAGATTTTTTGCTTGCTGCTGTTGTCAATAAAATAAGTACTTCATCCTTTTCTTCTGTGTTTAATGATTTCTTGACTACTCAGTGGAAAAGAAGGGTGCTTGGTTATATTTTTGACTTTTTTTTCTTTTTTCTGTGTAGCTCGTAAGTTAAGTCAGTTTAATGAATTCTCTGGGAATTAGCAATGGCAGAATGCCACTACTGATTCTCGATGTGCTAAAGTAAGACTTTCATCTCAGGGACTGTGCAGTTGGTTTTTCTCATTCAGAGTTTGAAACTTGTTTTCTTGTATGATTCAGATTAACAAATTATATACAGTTTGACTGCCAAAAATATTCAGAGCTACATAGTTTATTTTGCCCATTGTTCCCCAAACTTTCCAGTATAACAATAATCTGCCATTCTTAAAGGCAGTGAGTCTATGGAGGGTAAAGGAAGGTAATTTGAATAAACAAGTTCCCTCTTCAGCTTCATAAGCAAGTTTGTGCTGTCTTTTTTTGGAGGTAGGAAACTTTATTTATGCAAGGGGTGAGCAATTTTGTTTTGCATGTGTTATTTTTCACACCTTCAATTTCAGAAAGTATTTTCACCAGCTGTTGTGGCAGAGTTGGTATTTAGAGTATCTCTTAAATGAGGGGGTGGTGTCTACCTTAACTTCCCAGAACATCTCTTTCAGCTAAGTGGACTGTGCAGGCCTCAAAGAGAAGAGCCCATGGAGTGCTTTACAACTATTAACAGATTTAAAACATGGTTGTGAGCCTGACATGAACTCCTGCCTAGCTGCTAAAGGGAGGTTCTCTTTGGTCAGGTTTTCTCAGATCTACTGACACTTTTTTATGGCTTCTTGGTAGTATTAAAGGTATTGGAAGGTTGTGTTACTGTTGCCCTGCCACTTGTTACTGGAACTTGGCATAGGAGAGTGAATAGAATCTGAGCTCCTGTGTCATTCCCTTACTGGTAAGGGCCTGTGGCCCTGTTCTGGTTTTTGTGACTCTTGTAAACCACTTACTTTAGTTAACATCCTCAAAAAGGTTGTAGGAATCCAAAGGTAGAACTTACATTCATAACAGGGCATTCTAATGAAACTAAAAGGGCACTGTTACACTCTGAGGGAGGTTGAGACATCTTTACTTAGCTAATGCAGGGTACCTTTTGGTAAACTCATTAATTTTACAGTCAAAATATATTTATTCATTAAAAATTGCTTGGTTTTTAAAACTGAGTGGGCATGCTTTAAATCTTTTGAGACTCCCTATGCATAGATCCCTTACTGTGTTAAATAGTGGAGAGAAAATGAACTCTTTGCTTTTCTGACTTGAAAGAGAGTATTGATTTATAAAAGTATCCAGGGAGAAATCTTTCAGAAACCATAGTATATCTTCCTGCTTGAGATATAACATCTACAGATGTGGCCTATGGAGGGCAAATAAGTAAACCAGTGGATGAAATTAGAGCTTTAAACCAAAACATTTCTATGTTGAGCTTTGTTTCTCTGAGAAGGTGGTGCACTGTGTGTTTTGGGTTCCACCCAAATAGTTTGGCGTAGTTGAGAAGTGGAATAGGGGACTCAGAGGTAAGTCAGGCTCTTTCTAATCTGATGAGATTAACAGATGCATAGAGGAGGGACATCACATCTAGTGTCTGCTGGAGAAAAAATGAGAAGACTTGGACCACTATTGCCAAATTTACCAAACTGCTACTAGCCCGGTCCTGAAAGAGATATACCCAAAGTGTGGGCAGGATTAGTTGTGCTGAGTGTGCTGGGCATGTCCACAGCTTCATTAGTTGTGCTACCTACAGAACAGCTTTATTCTTTGCTTAAAAGAAAAGAGACCAGATTGCTGCTAAGCAACAATGTTCAGAGATAGGTAAGAGGCATGGGAAAGCCTGTGAAGGAGAGTCAGACCAGGAGGTTTTGTTAGATTTAACTGTTGCTACTGTAGCTTCTTATGTATCCAGTGAGGACCAAGTGGAAACTGAATCAGAAAAGAAATAGGAGACTATAGAAACAAAATCTGTAAAAAAGAGAAGAATGACAGCTCAAAATATTGGTATGTATATATGACCTGGACAATAATAAAAACTTTGACTGAATCACCTAAAAATAATGACCATATGCATCTGCACGAACCTTTATATTGATTCAATTTTAGAACTGAATACATCTGAAGAAACTGAATATAGGATACCAAGAGATATAGACTTCAAAGAAAAGGGCAAAACCAATACTAAAATCCCTAGAATAAGGCATAACATCATGACTACTCCTTGCTCAGTTTCAATGGACAGTTTTTATTTTTATGGGAAACAATATCTTGAAAACTTTGACTGAATCATAGAATCAGAATATCTCAAATTTGAGGAGACCCATAAGGATTGCTGGGTCCAACTCCTTGCTCCTCACAGACCTCCTGAAACTAAATCACATGACTAAGAATGTTGTGTTCCTTGTGTTTCATGGCATCGTGCTTCTGTATATGGTAATAGCCCTTGTGTTCATCTCTGTTTTCCAGCCACTGTACTGACACTGCTCAGATAGGTGCAGAGTGGAGGATGATGTTATAGGGATGGGAAAGATAGCAGCATGAGTTTCTTATTTAAGGGAGTGGATGCATTTACAGAAGTTTTGGGGTATCTCTCCTCAGCAGTGAGGCCTCATACATCATCTGGTGCTGGTATTACTGCTGTGAGTGAATATGAGGTAATTAAATTCAGAGGCCTCTACCTTAAATCATCTGAATAGTTCAATGGAACTGTAAGCATGTAAAAGGAAAAATTTGTACAGGCTTCTAGCTGACTGCTTAAGCATGCTTGTTCTGCAGTGCAAAAGAACTTCATTCTTGACTTAAAGCTAAGTGGTGCCTAAAAACCTGTTTGGGAAATGACTTAGAAATCTGGGGTTATTAATAATCTCAAAGTAATTAATTTTACTCTTTTATGAGAAAACAAATGGCTGCTTTTCTTAACAGATCACTTTGATATAAGATGAGGAGGGTAATTAAAAAAACCCCCACACCACTACGCCTTGAAATTAGAAAAAGAAAAATGATTAGATGTGTGTTTAGATTAATACTAGTGTCAAGTTTGAGAAGATATACACACTGTTTAGCTTAAAAGGAACCATAAAAGAGAAGGATGTTAGCAACAGTTCAGCCTGAACCAATCTTTCATTAGAAACAAACTTACCAACTAACCTTGCTGACTGTAAAATACAGACCATTTTGTCAAAGAGCATATGAATGAGTAAATAAATATATGTTTTATCTATTATCTGAAATATCAATTGCTAAATATTTTTTTTATGTATTGCCAGAAGCATGTAGTCTTCAGAAAAATCTTTAGGTTGCTGTTTCATCTCACTTCCTGGACTGTTCCTTCCTGCCTTTACACATAACCTGGTGGGTGTTTAACAAACATCTGTCTGGAATGCCCCATCTGGAAGTGTGTTAAGTGCAGAAGTGACCAGCCAAACGAGGCTTAGGTGGCTCTGAGAACACAATCTTAAGACATAAACTTGCTGATTTGTGTCTTATCAGCTCTTCTGGCCACATACCGTATATAGGTTTTTTTGTAATTTTAGGGACATTTTAGAAGGGCATATAGATACAGGAGAAA
The DNA here is from genome assembly GCA_013397795.1 of Orthonyx spaldingii. Lineage (NCBI taxonomy): Eukaryota > Metazoa > Chordata > Aves > Passeriformes > Orthonychidae > Orthonyx > Orthonyx spaldingii. The sequence continues at coordinate 1,346,778 of VZTJ01004275.1, forward strand.
GGGCAATGGGTTCAAACCAAAAGAGGATAGGTTTAGAGTAGATATTAGGAAGAAATTCTTTCCTGTGAGAGTGAGTCACTGGAACAAGTTGCCCAGAGAAGTTGTGGATGCCTCATCCCTGGAACTGCTTAAGGCCAGGTTGGATGGGGCTTTGAGCAACCTGGTCTAGTGGAAAGTGTCCCTGCTCATGGCTGGGGAGGATCTTTAATATCCTTTCCAAACGAAACGATTTTATGATTGTGTGACTGCAAATGTATGATGAGGAGAGGCAGAGTAACACTGTTTGATGGGAAGACGGTTTTTGGAGAGTATCAGAAATGTTGGATCAAAGAGAGAGGCACCAATTTCTGAGTATGATTTTTTTTCATACTCATACGGACTTTTCCTTTGGGTGAGTTACTAGTATTCACCATCTCTTCTGAAGCTCAAGAAAGATTTTGTGAAAGAGCAATAACACAATGAGAAAGGTGTTGGGTTTTTTTTTCTGTTGTGAATAGGGAGAGAGACCTCAGTTGCAGAGTTGCATTGATAGCAGAGGCTATCATATAATCATAGCTCTTAGTAGACCTAGGTAAGGGATTTGGTAGAATGTAATGCCAGAAATAATGTGATAGTTATTCATACTAAACTGCACTACCGTTTTAACTGTAACAGTGGCTTCAGACATTTTAAGTCAGCTTGGAATAAAAAAATGTCATGGAAGTAGGGCTGTTTCTGGACAAAGAAAAGCAGAAATGGTTTAAATGCGAAGTAAGGAATAAATACTTGTACTTGAATCAAAATAAAATGGTAATATTACATATGCCATGAGTGAAAATTACTAATGAAAGTTCTTAGAAGGGAATCTGGACTGTGTTTGCATTCCTGTGTTCCTGAGCCTGTGTTCATGCAGAGTTTTCCGTCAGCAGTTCTTGATGTATACCTTCCCTAGAAACTTTGTCAATCAACTTAAGAAACATAGGGAATATTTCTAGCACTATAACTAATTCTTATTAACCATATTCTATTACAGATTTATTCTTGAAATAATTTCAAAGCATTTACTCTTCTTTTTATACTTGATTTTGCCTGTATTCATTTTCTTCATCGTCTGCAGTTGCATCCACTTCATGCAAATACAAGAAATTACTTGTCACATCACACCTGCATTATGTTATTCTTTGTGTACCACAGTAAGCCTGATAAAATTTTAAAAAATTTCAAGTGTGTCATAGAAAGACTATAGTTTCTTGAAGGTGTGCACCTTAAATTCACATCCTTCATATATGGGAAATGCCATAATGTTACATGTGCTTATCCAATGGTGGCAAAACCAAAAAGGCTTATCTAGAATCTATGTGTAAATTACAATCCTTAATAGCAGCTTATTTTTTCCCAGTTTCAAATAATAGAAGCTGTAAATATAAAAGACTTGAAAAGGTAAAGCTTGTTGCTGATATGTGCATGGTAATTAGGTGTATTTCTGTGATGTAACAGGAGTTTTTATTCAGTTTCAGAAAACGTTAATACTCCCCGGCCATGAAGATTGGATCAGAGGTGTTGAATGGGCAGTCTGTGGTCAGTATGCAGGATGAATTAAGTGGAATACTGGTTTAATGACAATACTAGTGTTTTGCCCCTCTAACAGATGACCTTGATGCACTGTAGCACCTAAGCTCTCGTGGTTATGATGTTTGTTTTCCTGAGATGGTGGTATTAATACTAAAAATCAAGATGAAACTTTGTATCCTTTTAAAACATATTTTTCTTGCTTGCTTCAGGTATATTTACCTGACTGGTACCTAAATGCAAACAAATTGGGGTTTTAGCAACTTGTCCTTTTCAATATACAAATGTCTGTCTCTGAATGAGGAAGAGTTGGCTGCTTTTTCAAAGTGGGGAAGGTATGGGAAAATAGTATGTTTATATTTCCTTCTTCTGCTCTGCCCCCCCCCCCCGTTTTTTTTTATCTGCCTCTTGCTTCCCCCCCCCCCCCCCTTTTTTTTTTAAATTGGGAAATTAAGAGGAGGACCTTTTCAGATTATTTGCCTAATCAAATAATTATTGCAATGGCACCAAAAACTGGAATTAGAGGATGCTGCAAGCCTGGAGAAAAAAAAAAAAAGAGGAAAGGAGTTCTTGACAAGTTTTGAGACCAATAGAATTCCAAAAGCAAGGGCCCTAATTAGTAGGGAAGTATATGTACAACATATACAGTGTTTACCATGTCTTCCACATCTTATAGGCAGGGACATGTTCATAGTCAGTGCATTATAAAATAGTAGAGAATTTGAATGGGAAAGTGAGTTGATGTTGAAATAGAACAGTGGGTTTTTTTATGATACTGTGTACAATAGGAAAAATTGCAATAATGCTGTAAGTGCATATATGGAAAGATGGTGGGTTGGTCATGGCACTGGTTGCAATGAAAATGTGGCTCTATTTTTTTTTCTTCTTTTTTTGAAAACAAATAGGTGAAGACCTTTTCTTAGCAAGCTGTGCTCAGGACTGTTTGATAAGAATTTGGAAAGTATGTCCAAAATCAAAGCAGCTTCCAGAAACTGAAGATGATTCCATAAAGCTGAAAGAGAATGTTTTTGCTGTTAAAGGTAGGCAACAGCTGTAAAATTCTCTGGCACAACTTTTCACTTGTGTATCTCATCGTGGTTTCAGGGAAGCTAACAAGATGGTTACCACCTCGTTTGGTTTGTTTCTTGTTGAGTGCATTATTTTCAGTTGTTAGAAAAAGCAGAATTACTCTTTTAAAGCTGTGGCTATGAAAAATTAATGGTGTATTACAAGAAATGGTAAAGCAGTGAGAAAGCTTAAGATCAACATGCATTGTTATTGTTATGCATATTCCAAATGCAATATGTGGGACACTTATTTGTCTGTGGGAGGGAAGCTGTTGTGTAGTTCTCCAGTTTAATAGCTTGCCTTTCATTTTCTTTCAAAGTCAATGAATTAAGAGATGCTGCTATTACTTAAAGATTAGAAACATACTAGAAAGAACAGATAAATATGTGCAGGCTCACTTTATGGACACTTAACAAGCTGTTTAAGCAGGGTAACATCAGATGCTTGCATTGCTGGCATTGTGGGGTAAATTATTTGGTAACTTAGGTAATATAATGAAGCGTGTATGATGTTATATGTAAAAAGTGCTCGTGATGCTTCCTGTAAATCCTGATTCATTGTTTGAAGTATCTTAATGCTTGTGTTTGCAGTCATTTGGAGGTGCAAATATGCTTAAGAGTATGCATACTGCCAATTTAGAGCATTTACTTAATGCTGCTTGAAAGTTCTCCAGGAATTCTGAGAGACCCCTCTGAGGCAATACACTGACCTGTGACCATCAATCTGGTACTCAGGGCTTGTGGCAAAGTAGGATTTCAAGGAGCTGTTCAATGTCAGTAAGCTTTTGAGAATGTTGGTGGGTGTTGAAAAGCAGTTGATTATTTTCACTAAAGATATCAGAAATGACCTGGTATTTCTTAGCTTTTAGAGAGAAATGTGCTTTTCTCTGATTTGTGGTAGATGCTGACATGTCATATGCAGTTTCTTTGGTAGATGCTGACATGTCATATGCAGTTTCTTAGCTTTTAGAGAGAAATGTGCTTTTCTCTGATTTGTGGTAGATGCTGACATGTCATATGCAGTTTCTTTGGAGTCTGTGTTGGCTGGCCATGAAAACTGGGTGTATGCAGTTCATTGGCAACCTTCATTTTCCAAAGGTAAAACGATATCAAACACTTACCAGCAATGTCAAGTGTCATATATATAAGGTACAGTCACGTGTCTTAGTATTGTGTTTGCATGTTCACTTGTTCCTGCAGATGATGATAGTCTTTAAATTCTGCAAATAATGCTTTATGGGTAAACAGATGTTGCCTTGTACTCATGTTTTCTTGAAGAAATGAATTCAAATAACTGAGCTGTAATTACTTTATTGTAATTGATTTGTTGGTTACAGTGTACAAATTAGTTTAATTAATCAGCGTGAATTAATGGCTCTAATAGGTTACCTTGATACATGTATTTGAAATGTCTGTTCTTCAGAAGGTAAGCATTACCTCAGGAGCACTCCTTGCTTTTTAGTGGCATAGATTCCTGGAATATTGGTTTTCTCTAACATGTACCTTTAAGGCATTAATGTAGACTCCCATTGAAACAGTGTTGTTTATAGTTTAATTTTGCATTTTGATGTAGTATTTGTCTTTTGAAATCCTTAAATTCTGACAGCCTTGTTTGCAGTACTCATTTGCTGTTATGTGTCTACCTGGCATATAAGAGAAGGAGATTCTTGATTTGACATTGCACAATCAGAACACCTTTGAATATTTGTACAGGCAAAGGTGTATTTTGTTCTGATATATTTTAGAGTTACTGATGGCAGGTGACTTCAGCAGTACGAAGGAGACAACTTTGCTGGTGTATATACAACACTTGAACACCAGAGTGCCATTAAAATGTCAAAATACAAGTAGTGAAAGACAACAGGACTTGCTTTAAAAATATTGGCTTAGTTATCTGGTCCTTAAATTTTTCTTTTTTTTCTATATTAGACAGCGGTAAAAGATTTAGCATTTTAGAGCAAGGTCTAGGCACAATATAGGCCTGTCAGCCTTGCACTGCAATTTGAAAACTGTCCTGTTAGACCATGAAGTTTTCCAGGTGCTTCTGCACACGTGAAGCTGCTTGTGTTCTGTGACCTGCCCAATGTTGGGTTCCGCCAAACAGATTTTCACTAAAGGCAAACTGATCTAAGAGACGTATTCTCAATGCAGAAGGTAAGGTGGGAGATGTTTTGCTAACATATCACCTCATGAGATGCCTGCCAATGTCTCTTATCAAGAAAAGTTTCTCAGTGATATTCCTGCAGGTTTCACAACTGGATGATGAACCAGCTCCTTCTTTCCATTTTGTGTTGGGCTTTTTCCTGGAGTGTTTCACTGCATTCTGGAGAGCACTCCTGAGTTGCTGTTTGTATTACAGGGTACTAGAGTCTGCTGAAGTCAGTAGCAAACCTAACAATTTGGAAAAAAAAGCCAAACAGTGAATACTGGGCGATTATTTTATTTTAAACTGTAAATTTCTTATTAAAAACTTACTTAAGGAATGGAACTGAGAACTGCTGTGCATTCTTTTTGTGAAGCTCTAGCTTTTTCTGTAAATTATATTTAATTCAATATAAGTTCAGAGTGAGAAAACTGTGGAATATGTTTTTTATTCTCATGTTTTTCGTTGGGTGATTATGGCTGAGAATACAATACTTCCTAAAGAATGGCTGGCAAGAATGTAGAGCCTGTAGATCTGGCATATAAAAACTGCATTGCATGTCTCTGATGCTGAACAATTTTCTTCATGTGTTTGTATTTCTGTATCACCTAATTTCTTCAGAAAGTGTTCTCCTAGGTTGTGGGGTAATAATTTTCTTTGTACTGTAGATGGCAGCATGCAACAACCAATGAGGATATTGTCTGCATCAATGGACAAAACTGTGATCATCTGGGAACCTGATAAGGAATCTGGAGTCTGGCTAGAACAGGCAAGTGTCAGTCTTTCTCACAATATGTACTGCATTCAAATTGTGTTTCCAAGCATCATGTGTATACTGTAGGGAACAAAAACTCCATAAAATTCTGGCAGAGAAAGGCAAAAGCGTTTTCTTGCAAAAATACTCATTCTGATGCCCTGTTGCAAGTAAAACTGTATTAAAAAAAAAAGTGATACAATATGATTTTTATTGCTTGTTTGTTTTCTCATTGCTATACTGAGGAGTTCATAAGGGGTGTTTGGGCTCACCTGTCATTCGTAGTGTACAAGACAGGTGCTGCATAGTAACACATGTTATGTACTCCTGCTAAGAGGAGGAGGAGGAGGAGGAAACCCTCTTGAACTATTTGCAGTTAATCCTTGTGGGAATGTGACCTAAGCAGTTACTACAGAGCGGCTGACATGCAATTCACAAGCCTGGTTTTACTCACAGTAACTTGATCATGGACTGTGTCATTAGGCTTTTCTTCCATTTGAGCTGAATACTCATGTATCACTCATGTAGAATTCTGAAAGCTGTTCTGATGTGGATCATCCTAAATAAACAAGTAGTACAACCAGTGCTTTGATTGATGTCTTTGTTTTCAGCTGACCTGCTTTTCCAAATTGCAGTAGTTCAGTTGAAGTTGTTTGTGTTGGGTTACGCCAACCACTGTTTGTGATCTTTCCTATCACAAAGTTCCAGTCCTCACTTGGGTGAAAAAGAGAGGATTACAGTAGGGAATTTAATTTTTCCTCTGTTTCATTGAGAAGTTCTTGTGCCTTTGTGCTTAAAGTAGAAATTAGTTCATAAAAGGACGATCACATAGAGATATGTTATGTGATGTCCTTAGGCGTAAGGCATAGTTGTGGCTAAATTCACAAGCTTCTAAAAATGGGTTGTGCAGTAAAGCTTGTTGCAAGTTGTGATTCTTTAATTTTACATTCTCTTTGCATTGGTTTGACCACAAACGTGCAGCTTGAAGTTCAGATCAGACATTTTAACTGCAACAATCCGGTTTGCATCAAGAGAGGGAAATCTGAGCTGGAAGCCTGCAGGGAGGAAGGGCACAAGGGGAACATCCCAATTTCTCTCTTTCATCTTGATATGATGAACAAGATGTCTTCAGAAATTCATTCCCCTGCTCAGAGGTGAGACTAGAATTCTGCCTCTAGCATGGCATATCAAAGTCACTTCAATATGAGTGGTATTTTTTTTGAATGAGTGCTAATAAAATGGAACTACTAGTGCAGTGTCATTTAAAATGGGGCATTGGTTCATTTCATTTTGATCTTAAAAGAGAATATAAGAATGGGAGAGTTGAAAGCTTGAAAGAAATTGTGGGCTTATGTCTTGAATAAAACTTGAAAATGTAACTTTATTGATATTTTAATAAAATTTAAAAAGTGGAAGGGCAGTAGGGGAACTATAAGGCCTGTGTGTATGCATGCGTACATACATGTGAAGTTGTAAGGGAAGCACAAATCAGAGGCCAAAATTTGATCCACAGAAGGAGTGTGGATCAAGTTGCAGATATTCATGGAGAAACAGAAATGAAAATATGCTAGGGAATCTTGGAAATTAAGTAGGAAAAAAAAAGTACTTGGAAATTACTGGTTTTTTGGATTATTTTTCCATATTGTGCAACAGAGCAGTAGCAAGGCAAAAGATGATGAGGAATTGTTACATGCAACAGGCTGGACTGAAACACAGAACATTTGGGTTTGCATCTCATCTAATGCAGTGTTTTCTTTCCCTTGGGGGATCCTACCTTGAGATGTCTGTGAAGGGAGGCTCCATTCAAATGGCATACAGCTTTAATTCCCATGATATTTCAGTGCTTAACTTTGCAATTAAAATATTCTTTGAATGTATTTGTGTGTGTAATGTGAACTCTTGTCTATAGGCAGTTTTTCATCTCATGAAATAAGAATGATTTTGTAGGAATGGAAGGCCATTTTCATGGATATTTCACTTCTGTTCATTAATTTAGGTACGGGTAGGTGAAGTGGGTGGCAACACTCTTGGATTTTTTGACTGCCAGTTTAGTCCAGATGGTTCGATGATCGTTGCTCATGCTTTTCACGGAGCACTACACCTTTGGAAACAAGCTACAGTTAATAAGGTATGTTGGTGTTTTTGTTAGTAGTATTACTTAAAAGAATTGTGCTTTTATGTAGTTTGAGGTAAATTTCTGTTATTAACAGAAAAGTATAATTTAAAATTAGTGATTGAAATAGTTATTTTCTGAATATAATATTCTATAGGAGTCTCACTCCTGCGCGGAAGGAAAGTTGAAATCTTCCAGGCTCTAAACTGTGTTTCTTATCTGTGGGGATCATGAAGTCAGTTGAATAGACTGAACTCCTTCGTAGTTGTGCTTTGTTCACAGCTGAACAAATAACACAAGTTTCTTTTAGATGGGAGCAATAAATGAGTATTTGTGTCTCTTCAGCCTCTTTTGGGTTCTCATAATTTGCTGTTTGCAAATGTCTTTTTCTTACTTTCTTAATAAGTACATAGATACTTTTGCTTAGAATGTGCCAATCAATCAAAGGAAAAACTCCATATTTCTTTGTGGGAATTTTTTAATAGAAAGAATGGACTCCAGAAGTTGTGATTTCAGGACATTTTAACAGTGTAGAGGATGTAAAGTGGGATCCAGAAGGAGAGTTCATCATCAGTGTGAGCTCTGATCAAACTACGAGGCTCTTCGCTCCATGGAAAAGGAAGGAAGAGACAGAGGTATGATCTTCAAAGATTTTGTGAGTATGGTTAAAGGGGCTTGGTCTGTCCTGAGTTTGGAATGAGTCATCTGAATATGACTGAAACCTTAAAGTTCCCCAGTTGGTGATCTGTTCAAAACTGCTTGGTTTGGTCATTCAGTGTGTGCTGTTTTCACTTAAAAATATTAGTGGCAGAGTTTTGCAATCACACAGTATGATTGCAGTTCAATCCTGAGTCCACCTCCAGATTACCTTCAGTTACTGTTCTCCCAGAGTCTTGGAAAACAGGCTCTGCAGTAATTCAGAAGGAGGAATACATGCCTGATACTAATAACCACCTATTGCCCTTGTTTAACAATTAGCTAAATGCTGCTGCAGGTAATTGTAAAGAAACTGAACTTTGGTTGTGGTTTTTTACACAAACTTAATCTAAACAAAGTTCTCATGGAATTTTTTTACCTTAATTTGTTTATGACTCTGATTGTTTTACTAGAATGATTATCTGAACTACATGAGTGCAGCTGGTACCTGTCCAGTTTTAACCCCCAGCCAGCAACTAAGGACCACACAGCTGCTCACTCACTCTTCCTGCACTGGGTTGGGGGAAAGTCTATTCAGGAATGCAGAAGTTCCTGTTTCTTGTTTCTTGTGCATTTTCCTCCTCTACAAATACAAGCTTTTCTGGCAGAACAGTACCAATGTTCTATTCAGCAAACTGGCAGGAACTAGACTGACTGTAGTCATATAAGGCCCTGTGCCATTGACTGGGGAAGGCTATTATAGCTGTCTCATCAAAGCTTCTGTAATGTAGACCAGCACAGGAGGTCTGATGTTTTTGAGAGAGTGAATTTGGCATCAGTTCTTTGATTTCCTTCTACCAGGCCACACAGGAGTGGTGGCCATCCGAGTCCAAGAGCTACACTTTGCCTTGTGTTCTAGGAAGGACATTTCCAGTTTCCTTCCCTGCCTTTTACCCTAATCTCCAGTCTGGAGGGTACATTGAATATATTGAAGCAAAGTTCCGAACTAGCACATGATGTAAGTTGGCAACATTCAAGAGTTGTCAATATCACTTCCTCCGTGACCTACTGAAGTACCACTCTATTATGTATGCTGCTTGCTAAATTTTAATCCTCTTTTCTGAAAGAACAACCGACCTTTGTATGATTTACCTGCACAGCTCTCCCTGAAACTTTTGAATCAATTGATTTAGCAGAGTGGTTTCAGTCTTCATATGTAAATTTGACATGAACTGAATTCTTGTACTTTGCCTTTCTGTTCTGACACAGAGCAGCCACCTGGCTAGTTTGACTAGGTGTAAATCTAAGTAGTTTCAATAATTATTGCTGCATGAGGTATGGGAGAAAGTTATAGTACCCTTTTTGGTGGCGTGAAGTGAAGGGTTGGGATAGAAATGGGTCATTTGAAGAGGTGTGTTCAGTACTTCTGAAACCTGGAAAGGTTTTTAGTTGTGCTCATAAACTTAGATGACATAGGCTTTTAAAATGCCTTACTTTCTTTAGCACACTGAGTTTAGCATCTGAAAAATTACAACAGGTGGCATCTGATGTTCGTCTTAACAAGACACAATGGATGGTTCAGATATTTATGGAAAAGTTATTATTACAGCTCAATATTTATGTTTTTCCCTATAGAAAAGGAACTAAATATTAAATGCAAGAAACATTCGTTCTTAAAGTTTCAATGCTGGTATCAGAATATCAGAAAAGAGGGATAACCATCAGCTTCAATTTGTCATGCAAATTTGCATCCTGATTTTTCCAGAAGAAGCTTATTGCATGACTTACACAGCCCTCTCTTTGTCTGTTTGGGATTTGAGTTTTTCAGATTTTTTTCATTGCTGCTATGTGTTGTGTTCTAAAGTATGCAAAGATGTAGCTAGTAAAGGGTAGGAAGGGCTTGTTGCACTTGTTTGATTTTATCTATTTTTCAATCTATTTTTTAAGAATGAATGCTTTTTTCCTCACTGAAAATAATCACGCCCATGTGAAATCATGAGGTTTTGTAGGATGTCTCAAATTCCCATTCAGGTCCTATTGGAAACTTTGACATTCAAAACTCAATGGAATTTTTTAGGGTGGTATGTGCAATTTACAGTCAATATATTGCCTTTGATTATAATGATATGATATCTAGTGTTGGCTACAGGCATGGGAATACTGAAGTAGTAGGAATTGTAATACTGAAGTAGTTTCAGTGATTTTAATTGATTCTGGTTCTGCTAGCTCTTAACTCAAAAGTATGCACTGGATTTTTCCAACTGAAGTATCATCTAGGTGTAGTAGCAAATGACACTTGGGAAATATCTCTTCATGAAAGTGCATTTGCTAGAAAACAATTTATTTTCTTTTAAGAGTCATTTTTCTCATGTGCTGAATAAGTCAGATTTTTAGAAACACAAAGTAATTTAGTATCTGTTTTGCTAATATTCTTTATTTAGTATGACTATACAACTAGCTTGTCTCCCTGTTTTGATTAACTGTTAATTCTTGTTTTCTTGTATTAACACTGGATGAGTGGATAGAATATTTCAGGAAAGTAGGAAAAAAGAAAACACTTCTACAGTTATCCAGATTTTCCAGATATTTTTTTCAAGAATCTATTGTGGTTTTGTCAGTTTTTTGCAAAGCTTCTATTAAATGGTCTCACTTAAATCAAGTATTTAAAGAAAAGAGGGAAGTAGGAACCTGTAGCCTGCTGACAGCAGTGCTGATGTTCTTTGTGAAAGACACATGAGGGAAGCAAGATAATTATCACAACCTTTCTTTGGTCTTTCAGACCTACAGTTTTGAAAGTAATAGGATACAATCCTCTTTTTGCTTAGGCAAATTATGTTCTATTCCTGACTGTCTAGCATAAAGAAGTCACAGTAGGTGCCTTAAACACATCTGTGCAGGGACACAGTTTATTAATTACAGGAATGGCTTGATGGAAAAGTAGGATTCAACTGATGTATGTGAGCACCAGTTTTATGCACATCATTAGAAGGTTGCTCTGAACTTTGCTTTGTGTTAATAAGTTCAGCAAGTAAATTGGTGGTACTTCTTTTGAACTTTAAATTGTGCTGCTTCTCTGTTTAAGAATGGTGGTTTTGCTGTGTGTCTGTTCATTTTTAGGTAACCTGGCATGAAATTGCCAGGCCTCAAGTGCACGGATACGACCTGCGCTGTCTGGCAATGATCGGCCGCTTTGAGTTTGTGTCAGGAGCAGATGAAAAAGTTCTTCGAGTTTTTCGCGCCCCTAAGAATTTTATAGAAAATTTCAGTAACATCACTGGTATCCCAATGGAGAAGCTGTGCTCCCATGTAAGTGTGCTAAAGCAATGCTAAATGAAGAAAACCCTTTTGGATGTAAATAAAGTTAATGCTTCAGAAAATGTCAGATTGCACTAAACTCTGTAAAAATTCTTTTAGTCATACCAAAACCTTAACCTTGTTTTTCCTTTCCCTTCTGCTTGCTTCCATATGTGTTGTCTCATATGTATTTTTATGGTGTTCTCATATGAAACGGGTTCTATTTGAAACCAAACAAGACCTTGTGTCAGAAGATTGAAAAGAGCGTGGGTAAATTTTATTAACTCAAACCAAAGTAGACTGCTGTACATGCTTGGAGATTAAGCAAACAATAAAGCTTGGTAATGTGTTTCTCCTTAATTTAAGGGTGTAGTGGTCTTGTCTAGATCTAATTGTTGTGTGGTTATGTGTTGGTGTTTCTATTTTTTTTTTTTTTTTTGTTTGTAATTGTGTGCTTGGAAACAGTATAAAGCTTTTGGTGCTCTTTTTAGTTCTTGCGTATGCTTTATGTACTCTTGGTATTGGAAATTTCTTGAGGCCTTTACATTCTGGTTCTTAGTTATGGTATGTTTGCTGTCCTGTGTTGCTGTCCTTTGTTTGCTCCCCATTTGCATTAAATCTCATTCTGAGTTTGCATTTTGCACAGCAGACCTCATTCAAGATAGTTGCCTCTGTACAGTGCCTTGCAAGCTCTCACTCAAAAGCAGGGTTTTCTGTGCAGTTTCTCAGAGACGGATTAGCCTTTCCATTTAATTTAACAATTGAAATATCTGGGATAGAAATAGAATCATGTTGGATAGCAAGAAGTTACATAAGTAGGTGTTTAGTACTTTAATTCCACAAGACTTCATAAGCATTTGCATTAATGACCATTGTACAAATAACATTGTGCTTTTATAAGGCTGGCAGATGTCATTATTTTACTTTATATAGACTTTTCTTATCGGCTCTTCCTCTGAGTGCTGTTTTTTGATTCATATCACAAAGTGCTTCACATGGGCTTTGGTTAAAGAGGAAGGCTTTATGAGCTCTAATTATACAGCTGCTTTTAAATAGCTTTCTTGAAATTGTTTTCTGTGAAAGCTTTTTATCATTAAACTGGGAAAGCTTTTTCTTCATTTGGCTCAAATGCCTTTCCCAAAAAAGTACCTAAAACCAAAAAACCAGCTTTATATTCAAAGAGGATTGAATAAGATTATATTCAGTTCAAATCTATGGAATTGTATGATACTTTGGGTTGTAATGAGGAACTGTTTTTTAGAGGCCTTATACTTGTCTGTGTCTCTGATACATTTTCTCATCTAGTTATGAACATTTAAATACATTTTAAGCTGTCACCTAAATTATTGATTTAATTCGGTAAAAGTCTTTCTTTGAACTTTTCAGATACCTTAAGGAAGTGGGTTTACAGCTATTAAATCTTTTTTTATCTCTACACAATGGTCCCCAAGTTCACTCACCCTTTCTATATTTTTACTCTTTTCCCTATACCATTATGGAAGTATTTTCTGTCTGATGACTTGTCTTTCCCTTGTGCTGCTTTAAACAGACACGTATTCCAGCCACATCTCTGTGCTATTTACTGAGTTGTATTTCAAGTTGTGGTCACAGGCAGTCACCCTCTGTTCTCTTTTCCAAAATGCTGCTTTATTATTTCACTTCAGAACAATCATTTCCCAGTTCTATTGTGTTAAAAACTGCAGTGCTCTCAGTTAATAGATTAATTGTCATGTATGTGCTGGAATAAATATAATTGTGGAAGAAAACCTGCAATTAGGGCTGAAGAAAACCCTTGAGCTGGGGCCTTAGAAAAGATCTTTTTTTTGTTGAGTTTGGGGTTTTTTTGAGTTTTTTTCCTTCCTGTCAGAATACTGATTTTTGTTTTATCCAGGATATGTTTTGGATAAGGTTTTTTCAAAGTGCCCCCTTCATTTCTCTAGGAAAGTAGCTCTAGAAACTCTTGGGGATTACTTAAGCTGTGGCCTTTGAAATCCAAGCCTACGTGACAATGTGTGTGTAACTTTTCTTTTTTCTTTAATTCAGCAGTCATCTGATCTTCCAGAAGGTGCAACTGTGCCAGCTTTGGGATTATCCAATAAAGCTGTTTTTGAAGGTATTGTTAGTGAGAAACAATAGTTGTGGTGTTTCATGTGAAAACTTTATTTAAGGAATTGGTTTAATGTACATATTAGGTCTGTGAGTGTAGGCTTGACTGCAAGTTCAGAATCTAGAAATAAAATCATGCAAAGTGTTTATTTCTTTGCTAGCACCTAATGGTGCTTAAAAATAAAAGAAAAAGCACAGTAAGGAAGAATTAGTTAGCCAAGAGTAACTAATGTCTTGGAGAGGCAGTAGAGATTACATTGTGGGGGAACAAGGAAGGAGGGACAGACATCTCCCCAGAATGATAAAAAGTATTTTCCTAAGACTGAGACTAGGAGTCTGGTTTTTCATAAAGTCTCTGGTGAAAATGCACTATAGTGGAATCTACAAATTAGGCCAGACCTGTTTTTTCTGTGCTTAAAGCTTTATCAGAAGGTGTGATCTAAAAAAGGAAGAATTTTAATAGGCTTTGTCTCCAGGGTCTTCAATGGCAATAAGCCAAATTTTCCTAAATAATTTGTGAGAGAAAAACCAACTTTGTTCTACTTCAAATCACTTGTAAAATATATTTTGGCAAAGTTTTTTTCCCCTGATTTCTCGTGAGTTCTTCCAATGAGAGAGGGAACAAAACTTCCTTTTTCTAGATTATTCCTAATACAGAATAACTAATTTCCATTGATTTCATGTGGCCCACACAGAAGCAGCACCATGAATAGAACTTTCCTGCATTGTCCACCACTGCTCACACAAAGCTGTCAGCACTGATGGCTTGGAGTAAAACACCACAGAGGTGTTCTCACTTACTCTGCAGAGGAATCTTCATGGTGAGCGATGATCAGACAGTGGTCTTAGTTAAATATTGTTCATTTCATTTGCAAGGAGACAGAAGACAGGATGAATGAGAAGATAGTCTGCTTTTTCTGTACCTGCTTTTTGAAACTGCTGTGCTTGAGGTGTACATTGGCAAAAAGGTAGATTCTGTCTGAGAGGAACTGTTCCCTATCTCTGTACCTTTTTCTTAAAATCTTCACAGTGAAGGACAGAGTTGAATTTTAACTTATAATTAGCTAGTTTCAGTTACCTCTTGTACTTTTGCCTAAAGCTAAGGACTGAGCTGTCAGCAGTTTTGCTGAAGTTTGCAAATTGTAGATACACTGTAGGTACATGAAAAGTATGGCTTTTCATTTAGTCATCTACATCAAATTTAGGAACTCATCACTTGTATCAGAGATTTTTGTCTTAAACATTTTCAAATAGAGAAGGAAAGGTTTAACATTGGGGAAACACAGGTTGAACTCTTGTGACTACTTTGCTCAGTCAAAGTCTTTGAGTAATCTGTAAAAGATTGTGCTGAGGGAGAGAGGTCAGTTTCAAAATGAAGGTTCGATTATTTTTTTAAAAAATCTTCTCCTCATATGCATTAGAATAACTGGCTTCTAGTATTCATATTATTGTAACTCTGCAAGCAGAGAAATGTAGTTTCAACTACTTGTAAAAAATAGATTTTTTTACTGGTATGGTAAGTCCTTATATTTTCCCTCTTTTTAAGCATGTTCTCTAGCTAATGAAGTCTTTACTTTGAATAGGAGATATGGCTGTTGAATCAGATGAGGATGAAGAGTCATTTAATACCATTTCGAATCAGTATCCAGAAGTTTATTTTCAACCCTTGATCCTTACAGGTATGAGAGTAATTTCTGTTGTAGGAAATAGCAAATGAGGTTCATTGGATATAAACTTGAAGCATTATTTAGCTGGTTTAAAAAATCAAATTTGAATATACTGTACAAATGTTTTTTAGAACCTCCACCAGAGGATCACTTGCTGCAGAATACCTTATGGCCTGAAATTCAGAAGTTGTAAGTTTTATTTTTCCTTATTTAAATGATAAAATTTCCAGAAAGTTATTGCAACATATTAACATAGTCTGTTCTTGTAACTCTTCTTGTTTTACTACCTCATTTGACTTTGTGTGTGTTGTATTGCTTGTAAAATAAATAAATTATATATATAAAAATTAGGAAACAGTGCAGGAAATGGCAGTTAGCACTGGTGTGTCACAATTCTATTTTACTTGGTTGTTTCTCCTTAAAACCTTGTCTATACTGAAGATCTCTCTGTGTCAGGAGTTTTCTGTTTCTTTCCACTTCGCAGCGCAGGTTTGCAGATGTGGTATGGAAGTAAAATCTGAGGCACCAATGGATGAGCTTGCCCCTAACACCTATCAGAGTTGTAAGGTGAAATAGATGGAAGCAGCAGCCAAACAAGGATGTGTTCCTAGTGGTAGAGCAAAGTGATGAATGTTGAGTAAGATGGTTACAAACCCAGTTTGGCCATTGAATGCTGACAGAGTGGTTGTCAATTGCAAAGATAATGGAGTTACGTGGTCATGATAATTGTTTTGAGGTTGTACGGCTTTAGAATTCTTCAGCTGTGTTTTCTTTTCTGAAATTCAGAACAATTTTCACATGAATGTTATCATCTGATTTGTTCCCTAAGGATCCCTGTAAGATGAGGCTATACTTTCACATTCTTCAAAGTTTTAGTATCAATCTTCAAAGTACAGCACAAAAAAAATTGAATAATCCCAATCTCTTATGGGTTTGTTCATCTGAATCTCCTGAAGGGGGTCTCAGACTGGAACAAGAAGAATGTTGAGCCTTTGCTGATGATTACAGTTACCTCTATACATTACCAGTTTTGTGACTTCAGTTGGGAGCGAGGAAATAAAAAGCTTTGGGAAAACACTTTGCATCTTGCTTTCATTTGACCGAGCGGGAAGTTCTGTGGGAGCTCATCTTTGCCTTCAATTGGGCAATAAATCTGCTTTGAATGCTTTTAAGCTCTGTTACTGTGTTTCTACTCAAAAGTGCTTTTAGGAGAAAAGCCAGTGGATGTTAGACCATATCTGCACATTTTGTAATTTCTAACTGTTACTTTAACTGTTTCTCCTGTGCATGCTATGCTATGCTGCTAGTGCATTCACATAAGTAGATTCATAAGGGATGTTTAAGTAGTGAAAAGGAGCCAAGGCCAAAATTCTTCTTCATTTGCCTTTGACATTTCAGAGTCTGCTGGGAAATTAATATTTTATACTCTGCTATGGGAGTACTGCTTATCTGTCTTTATAGCCTGCATTCATTAAAATAACTCCGTTTTATGGTAGTCTTCAGATGATTTATCTGAACAATTTTTTCTGTTTTTAGAGACACAGCTAATGATATAGATTATTTTATGCAAGAGCAACAAAATGTAAAGCATTCATAGACTTTCAGATTTTTTGCTCAGAATAATCTTGAAAGAAGTAACATGAAATCACATAATGTAGATTTCAAGTTGCCATAGCAGCAGCAGAACAGTGTGAGGCCCTGACATGCTAAAAATAGCTTGTTTGTCATTGACATTTGTGTATTCCTAGCTCTAACTTGACACCAAATTTTGAAGGATTAGTGTTGGGTTTTGCAAAGTGTTTGCTTGAGGAGATTTTAGTATGAAGAACTTGCGGCATTTTTTGCATAATATAATAACTTTAAAAATATGGTAAATCTTGTGAGAATATGCTAATCTTTATCCTCTTGGAAAATTATCAGAGAGAGTTCATATGCAGCATGCTGAGATTAAAGCCTGAATGTTGACATAAATATATATGTTTATATGTATGTACATTTCATGTAATACACTTGAAGTTGGAAGAGATCCTTTTTGACACTAGAAAATTACTGTATTCATTTGTGTGGACACTTTGAAAGTCCAGTCAGTTTATCTGTGCATTTAAGAAAAATGCTATGAATTGCACAATGCTGAGGCAAAATTGCTTGTGGTTGAAAATATCGTTTCATTATTCATTCATGCAATTACTTCTCTCCATTGTGAACCTTTATTTGATGGTGTACTACATAGTGAAGAAATCAGATTTTGTTTATGGGGTCAGACGACGGGGTTGTATTGTAGCTACTATGCTGTCAAGGCTCATACACTTTTAAAACAGCATCTCCTATTGCCAATAGCTTAATTCTCTTTGCTGGAGACAGCAGTGGGCTGTACAGCTGCTGATCTGACCTGGGATAGTCCTGCTCATGTGACTTTACAAAAGACAATATTTTATGTCTTCTGTTAATTTAATAAGAAGGGCTACATTTTGGTGCTTCCATTTAGCAAAAGCAGCATTGCATGCAGAAGCTTGAAAAGTTTCTCTCAACTGCTCTTCAATACTGCTTTTAGGAGATTAAAACCAAAGCAATTGAGGATTTGCTTCACAGGTTATTTTTCCTTCACTGAATTTCAGGAAATTTGTACTTTTGATGCAATAAATGTTTTTTTAGTTTTAGAAAATTGACTTGCAGTGGTTTTCACTACAAAGTAGTCTTCAGGAATGTGCTTTAAAAGTAAGCATTATGATAAAACTGCTGGTGGCAAATTAAGAGTAAGGCATGCAGTAGTACCTTCATCATTATAAGATACAATCAAATTTGCAACTTAACATTCCAGTTAGGGGTACACACCAGTCCCTCTCCCTTTTAAATGGTCCAAGCACAGTTACATTTCATGAAAAGCCAGTGCATTTCCAGGCTTCAGACATGCCTGTGGGAGTCTCTTGATTGGCTATGCCCAACAACGATGCCTTGGACTCTGTTTAACAGGTCCAGACAGTAATCTGTCATTTAAGTAGGTGACTGTTCTGGCTGCAAGTGAAATCCCATGAACATCAATACCATATAAGAAGTTAACTTTGCTGACCAAAGGAGTTCATTAAGACAACTGCCCATCTCTTCAGAGCCAGGAGTATCATAGGAAACCACCCCACCCAGCTGGTATTGAGCTGATATTTGTCTACTGTTTACAGATGGCATCTTCAATTTTACTTTACTACCAGTCTGTTTTGTGACTGATTTTAATTTGTGTTAGTCTGTATGGAATTTCCCCTTATTAGTTAAATACCAGTCTGGATATGTCAGCTTGGATTTCAGCAGAACTCATGCAAAAACCGATTTAAAAATGTATTTCTGGAGAAGGCTAGAAATTTTGGGGATTTTACAGAGGTGTTTTCCTTTTCCAACATGATTCTTGTCCTTTAGTTCAGAAACCTTCTTTCAGTATTTCATAGAATAGACATCCTTTATGTGTTTGTGGCATATTTCTTCAAATATGTGGATTATGATTTTTATTGGTAGTGTTAAAATTGCTTTTTAAGAAAATAAGGATACATTAAATGCTGCCTTAATCTGCTTTGTTAGTTAGGGTAGCTTTTACAGTGCTGATGCTTTAAGTCTGTGGAATGGGCTGGAGAGATTTTTCTGTAGCCAGTTTCTAATGGAAGAATTTGTGTAGATGTTTAAACTGAATGCTGAACAAATTATTTGGGATGTAATACTGAAACAGTGGTGAGAAGTTCCTGGCAGGTGCCTTTCATTTTTGAAAAGGGATTTAAATTAATATAAGAACTCTGATACATACTACAAAAATTATCGTGATGTGCTAAATTTGTTTTCACATGTATTTCAGATACGGACATGGATACGAAATTTTTTGTGTTGCCTGCAATAATTCAAACACTGTAATTGCCTCAGCATGTAAGGTAAGAAAAGATTGTAGCACCACCTAGTGAAAAGTGCTATCAGATTTCTAGGGCTGAATTCTGTTCTTTCACAAAATGTGAAAGATTTTGTGTAAGTGACAGTTGCCTTGCAAAGGTGAGGGTGATTGCAAATAAGGTTTCATTCCTAAATTGTGCATGATTCATTTGAAGATATTAGTAAGATAAATTCTTAAAAATACAGGTCTGAAATGTTTTCTTACTGGCATATTGTCAGCATTAGAAGAAAGTAGTGAAACAATGTTGAAACTTCCCAGAGGAAAGCTGGCTCTTACTTGATTGGAGCCTTAAAACAAGCTGTCTAATATCTTAGTACTTTGAAATGTATGACTTTTATACTTATTAATTGACAATGATGTTTTTTTCCATCCATACAGGCTTCCAAAAAAGAACATGCAGCAATTATTTTGTGGAGCACTACTTCTTGGAAGAAACTGCAGAGTTTGTCTTTTCACAATCTGACTGTTACTCAGCTGGCATTTTCTCCTGATGACAGATTTTTACTAGCTGTTTCTAGAGACAGGAATTGGTCACTGTGGAGGAAACAAGATTCCTCAGAGTCAGGTAAGATACACGAAGTGGATATACACATTTGTAGACTTGGCAGTTTATTCAATATTTTTGGCTGCAAAATATTTGAAAGAGAATTGATAAAATATTTTAATGGACATTTTGCTTACAACTTTGAAGGCTCTTGTGGATTTAAGAAATGCAATTACTAATGTGTGGAAAGATAGAAAGGAAATTAAAATGCAGAGAAGAATATAATCAGGCTTTAGATGCTACTTAATTGATAGATGTAATGAAGTCTGCTAGTCCCCATGCCTTCTGCATGTGATTGTATGTTTGACTTACTGAAATCAAGTATACAAGCTGAACTAGAGATTGGCATTCTGTCAAGGAGAGCCTTCATCACAGAGTTCTGTGCAGGCATAGCTGGAAGGTTCAGTGCTACACCCATATCCTGCTTAGGGCTGCCTTGTCCCTGCTTGCAGGGCATGACACTTTGAGACTCTTGACAGGATTAATCTCTGTCTTTGGTATGGCTTTCTGATAATCCTACACAATTGATTAATTTGACTAGGACTGGCTCTGTCTGGAAAAAGAGCTGATAGTAAGGATTCAGTTGACTTTCTTATTAAGACTTTGAGCCTTGCAAAATCATGAGGAGATTGCTACTGAACACTTTAATAGAATCCTAGAACAGATGCTTGTGCTGAAAGTGATTATCATTGCACTCTTGGCTTAATAGCATATAAACACTGCTGGGCTCTATAGAATGTTCCTAGAGACTTGGCAGTGAGTTTTGGCCCCTTCAGACAGTGTCCAGTTGTATCCTGGCTTGAATTTCTGTTCTATTCAGACTTCTATTCTGAAGCCTGGCATATTGTCCACAGTAGTCACACAATGTTTCAGGATAAGGATCATGAATACTCATAGCAAGTAGAGGAAATCCTCTTTTCATCTGTACATCAATAACCCTTCTGTCTACAAATAAAATCGTTATCAGTGTTAAGCAAAACTGCTGCTATTGGCATCCCAAGAAGTGGTTATTCAAAGTCTGTGCTCCAAAATGACAACCTTTTCTACTTAGGAAAAGCATTCCCGTTTACTGAGCTACTGATCAGATTTAATGCCTGATTGTACACATGCTGAAATGGCAGCTTGTGTCCTTGGGAACACATAAATCTTCACAATTGGGCCATTATGACTTGAGCTGTTAGGACTTTACTGGTAAATAGGAACTCTAGTGAAATTACTGGGGAAATGTGAACACATGGTAAATGTTGCACTATTCAAAAACCTTGAGTCAGTATTCCTACAAACAACTTGATAGAAATAACCTGAAGGTGTTATTCTTGGATTTAAATTCTTCTTCTGAAGAAGAAGTGTATGTGAAAGATTGAATTGTTCCTACTGTTTTAGGGCTGACTGATATGGTCTTGAACAGGTGCTAGTTAACACTGTGGTAAGTGCTGCAAAAAAAATATTCATGTAGTCCTAAGTATTCCCAGTTGCTTTTTAAAGATGAGTGGAATAATGTCCAAGTGTTCATGCAGTTCTGACATAGAGTTAAGTAAGACTAAAAATTACTTTTATTCTGTAAAGTAGTTGAAACAAGGCTTTTCCTCTATATGTTTTATTTCAGGACCAGCCTTCACTTGCTGTGCATACACAGATAAAAATACAGCTGTTCACAGTCGAATCATTTGGTCCTGTGATTGGACACCAGATAGCAAGTATTTTATTACTGGTAGTCGGGACAAAAAGGTAATTAATATTAAAGGAATTTAGAAAGCCCAGAGTTACTTTAAATGTATTTTAGAATAGCAAACACTGTATTCTAATGAGCCTGTATTTTATATATACACAAAAATCTTATTGCATGTATTAGCACAGAAGGTATTGTGAAATGCTTTCATAAGCTAAATAAAGTGCTTGAATATGTATATACAAGACTGTGGGCTGCCAGTTGGACATTCTCCCTTCTTTTTTCATGCAGTAAGACAAGCATATGTCACATAATTCTATGGGTCTCAAGTTTTTCTTTAATTTTCATAACAGAATCTGGTTTTGTTGTCAGTAACTTTAATGAAAAGAGACAGACTGTCTACAAAGTCGAATCTTTGTAGGTAGAGATTTTTTTACTATTTTCAGGGTCATCCATTTCATTCTGTGCCCTGGAATTATTTTAATTAAGTTATTCCTTATGTTTTTGTATGTGCATTCACAAGAAGATGAAAGTGAAAGATCCTAGAGGACTCTTTTTCTTACAGGTCATTATCTGGGGTCTGTGTGATTTGTCAGTGATTACTGAAGGGAATGTGCTGGATTCAATCAAGCCTTGTTCAACAGTGCTGGATGCTGGGGATTCTGTGACTGCTGTTGGTATCAGCCATGTGCTTACTCCTGATGGAAGGTATTGCTGGTTTTCTGTAATGTCATTTTGTGTTTAATCTGAAATTAGTATTTATCCCTTTAGTCAACTAGTTTCCTGTGGCTAAATAGCTCCCAAAATCTACCTGTCAATTAGTTTGAGCATTCTTTAACTTAATGATCTCTACTTTTTTTCTTTCTTAGCCACCTTTTCAGGTGTATGATGACTTTTCCAAACAGTGTAACAAGGAAAGTGAAAGTGGGAGAAGGAAGGGAGGCATGAACACACCTGAAACACATTAATTCTTCCAACCATATTGACTGATCTGATGTTGTGATAACCTCCTTATTTTTTCCTAACCAAATATATGCTGCAGGTTTCTGCTTTGCTCAGTTTTTTTGTGAAGCAGCTTCGTGTAAGTTGTGATGTATTAATTTTTTTTCTGGCAAAGTAAATACTGGTTTGAAGGGCAAGGTGCAACAACAGTGCTTGAGTGCGTGTTCTTTCTATCCTGCATTAGAACTGGTCTCACTGAGCTGTCTACTGTAATTTCTAATGAAACTCTTCTGTTATTCTCTTGATAGATATATTGTTGCAGTAGGCTTAGAAAATGGGAAGATTATCTTGTACACATGGAAGCAAAGTGGGAAAGAACCAGCACTGGCTGATTGGACCACAAGTGTTGAGATAGAGAACAGGTATGTCGTTTGAAGTGAGTTAGGAACAATGAAATACTATTCTTGTGACTAATACTGCTGGAGTTCTGTTCTTATAGTATAAAATACATTAATCTAGTTTATTTCTATGCCAAAAATTGTTATCCTTTTAGGAAAGGTTTGATCCCTGAAAATCTAAAGATGTCTTGAAGCAAAACCCAGAAATAAAAGCATAGGTTATTTAGATGTATTAAAAAAACCTCCCAACAAACCCATACAAAAACTAAAGGGGGGTTAAACCCCAAAATACTTCATGCTATGCAAATGCTTTGAGAAGTATTACTCTTTGTTGGTCCTCCTTACAAAAAAAGCTTTACCTTTAGTCATAAATATGATGACAGAAATCACTGAAGACAGAGCGGAAAGGATCACTGTCTATATACATCAGCAAAACATTTTGGAGTGGATGACAGCAAGCTTTCAAGAGCAGCTTCCAGCAGAAAGCAAAGGAATGACAAGCTAGATGCAGGGCTGCTGTGGTGACAGCTAGAGAGACTCTGTGGAGAGACTTTGGATGTTTCACTTGAAGCACTCTCCTGGGTTCTTGTATCACACACTGGCATTGATAGTAACAGAAATGGAAGTTGGTGGTGACTTTGGCCTGTGTGTGCTTGAAATGAGTGAGAAAGAGACACCAGATAACAGGAAATCACAGGCTAAAAGCCAGAAATCTGTCATATCTAAGTAACTGAGATGCTCGACCTCCAGCTTAATGTGGTAAAACTGAAAATCAATAGCTGTTTAAATTATTGATGAGCGAGAGGATAAAATGTCATTAGTATTAATGACCCTACTTAATAAGAACTTAATACCTGCCGGTTGTCACAAGTCAGTTTTTCCTCAGTTGGTGGTGTTAACTGAAGAGTACTAATTACACGAATGTTGATGTTTGCACTCACATGCCCAACTGTGTTTAACATTTTGCAGTTACGTATGGATTTCTTTTTGTTGCAGCCAAAGTCATGCTCTTGCTGTGAAACGCTTATGTTGGCGACATCATGCAGGCAGAGCTGGACATAATGATGAGAACAGCAGCAAGTGGTTGCAGCTTGCAAGTTGTGGAGCTGATCACTGTGTTAAAATATTCAATGTAAACAGATTTGCTCTTTAGCAAAGATAGCAGGCCTGTTTGTGCCAAACAGATTCACAGCATTTATTTCAACTTTTAGCCACTTTGATTATTGAATTTTCTGTTTTCTGCTGTGGAAAGTGAAATATCTGGCATGTAACTTATTAAAGCAACTTTGGTGGAAGTTTGAAATGTCAAATATTTTTCTAATCCTGCAGTTCTGTGAATATGAAGTGTATGTTTCATTTGGTGAATATCCTGGAACTGAGGGATGGGAGGTGTGGGGTAGGGCATGGGAGGATAATGAGAGAGCTTTGTTCACTGTGACTCCAGGGTAGGTGGGAAGCTGCTGATATACTTAGGTTCTTCTATGCTTAAGATACCACATGGAGTACTGATTTTTTTTTTTAACTCCCCTTGCTATTAACTGTCAGTTGGCCTGCCAGTGTGTGTTTAGGCATGTACAGCCAGAGATCAGGGTTAAACATTCAGCTTTCTCTGATTGCCTTTGGATGTATATTACAGCCCTGGTCCAAGTCTTTGGCCACCTGACTCTGGAATGAGTAGTTTGTGCTTGCATGCTTGGACAGGCCTGCTTGATTTTATTCCTTTATTCTGCTGTGCAGGGCTGAGCTTGTCCTTCTTGGTCACGTGGGGCTTAAAGCTGAACTCACAGACCACTTAAATCTTCTGGTGTCTCCCCTGTGAGCCCTCTTTGAGCAGAGTGTGATAGAAGAGCCACCTCTTAAACTGTTGGAGGGCTATCCTATACAGTTTGGACTGGAAAAGCTTGTGGATATCACTAGGCAGGAGGTAAAAGGAGGCAGCCATTCCTTACACTGCCTTTGGGCTCCTCCTGACTTTTGAGGGCTCCTTCTTTGTTCTGGTGAAAACAAGTTAACTTAGTTGTCCCATAGTGTAATTTAAGTAGAATGCTAATAGACTGAGAGTACTTCAGAAAGACTTTACCTCAGCAGATCTGCTTCTGATTCCAGAGTCTAATTTAGGAATCAGTTAAACTTTGAGAATTAAATTATTGTTATTCCAGAACTGCTTGCTACCTATAAATGGCAGTGCAGAGGTAATTGGAATTGTGTTTAACTTTCTACTGTGTTGGATATTTAAATTAAGAGCGCAGCTCTTTCAGAGTGGGCTATACTCTTTTCAGAGTAATTATAGTTTATGCCTTGAAAGGTTTTGTATTTTAGCTCTTCATTTTCAGTTCTGTTTTTCAGCCATTTAAAAAATTATTCTTTTAAATAGGGACAGAGAAATTAAAAAAAATGACTTATTAATAAAGATCATTTGCTACGTTTTACTTGTGGTACCCAGTGCTTTCCTTACACGTGTGCTTTAGCATTCAAGCATTTGAGTATTGTATTTTACTTGCCTGGGAATTTTTAAGAAACTATATCCTGGCAAGAGAAAGACATAACTTACCACTCATGAGGTTTCAAAAAGATGCCAAAAGTGGAACTTTATTCTGTGTCACAATTGTAGTCTTGTATCTTACAATGTGATGATAATACTGTACAATTCTTTCCAGTAGTAGTACATCTTGTCATGTGGCCACTTCTGGGTAGGGAGGTGACGATGAAACATCTTATTAGTTGTCCCTCTTATTTTGTGAAATGCTGTCATTAAACAAGCATCAGCTACTAGATGATTTAGTAATCCACTCCATTACCCCTGGGACTTTATGACTCAATCACATTAAAGAATACACCTCATTGTTCCAGCTTTAAATGCACTGGATTAGTCTGTTGGTCTCCCAAGTCTAAATGTTTATAATAGACACTTTTAATTTTCAATTAAGTTTGAGGTTAGACACCTTGACACATAATTAATATTTTATGTATAATACTATCTTTGCTCACATATCACTTTGTTCTGTATTTTGTAGGTGTGACTTTTATATACACCTTTATCTTCTCGTAAATCCACTCATGCCTTTTCAACATGTAAATCAGCATGTAAAAATACTAAGAAATGAGCTGCTGGCAATGTACATGATGCTCTGAAATTCTCTGCTTGTTGCATAGTGTCCCTGAAAATGGAGAAAATTGATGGGACAAACTGCAGTTTTGTAAAGAATATTCGAATACGTTTTGATGCATTTGAAGTAAAGCCATCCTATGAAGATTTTGAATGCATATTATCAGTATTTATTGGCTTTATGCTTGTTTTGAAGAGACTTTGTGGTCAAAGATGTGAACGAACTGTTTTATGTAATCAGACCCAAAGGAGGAGGATTGTTTTGTCTTACAGTAGAGGTATGTGTGAAAAAGCAAGTGAGAAATGGCATGGATCTTGTTTATAACCAAAATCAAATGGTTATGGAGATTGTCCAAAGCAATCTTAAATCTTTCAGTCCAGAATGTAGGTGTAGGCCTCCTCAAGTCTGTACTGGACCAAAAAGCCATGCTAACACTGACATTAAAGGTGAGGATGCTGTGGTGTCCAGTGGAGCAGGAGGACAAAACGAGCTGTTTGTGTAAACTGGGAGGGTATGGGCTGCCAACATTCAGCCTGAGCAACTCCTGCCTGGGCTCCACGTGGCAGGCTCCCTAAACACTCCTGCCAAGCTATCAATTGTGTTAATTTCTTCAGTTATGAAATGGGAAAGACGGAGCAGGTTATACATCATGCTAAGCCTTAAAAAAAGTATGTTATCCTGCTGTTGCCTGTCTTGGGGGCTGGAACTTCAGAAGTAACTAGAAGCAGTTGAAAATTTAAAGGAAGTCAATTATTGAACTCTGAGCTATTGAAAGCATTGCTTTGGTAACTCTGACTAATCTCTGTTTTCCAAAATATTTAACGTGAAGAAATGATAATGCTCCAAGGCTCACTGCCAACTGCAGCTAATGCAGAGATGAGGGAAGAGGAGGAAGCAGCTGTGTCCTCATTTAGACTCAAATCTCACTTTAAAGAAGTGGCTGTTACAAATAAGGAAACTTTAAAATAACTGAAATGGGAAGCAAAAATATTATTTGCTCTGTTTTAAGGAGCATCTGGAGCTGCACAAAAGATGAGACAAAATCACTGACAGGACAAAAATCAGAATTTGCCTTTTGTGCAGTGGAAGCTGGTGGAGGTGGGAGTTGTTGAGCACAGTTCAATACTGCCCCACTACTGCTCTTACCAGCAGTCCTGTATCAGGCTCTGCAGCCGTGATTTTGAGGTGGCAGGGCAACGTGTTTACCTCACGATTTGCCCAGTCCTTGACCCTCCAACCATTCCCATTTTTGCCCTGTGTACTGGCACATCCTCAGACAGTTGTGGGATAGCCCTTCAGACACTTTTCTTCCCCAGCCAGGGGCTGCCTTTTTTCCCATGCCAACCACCAGATTCCTCTTACCCTGCTTCTGCGCTTGCAGCCATGGGGGCTGTGGGCTCCCTTTGTCAGTCCCTGGTACTCTTGCTCAAGCACAGCTCTTGCTGTCACCTTGTGTGACCAGCTCTAGTGACTGTATTGAGCAGTTTGTGTTCAATGCATATCCAAACATTGTCATTTCATTTCCTGCAGCAACTCATCCTATGCTGTAATGCAATAATAAAACTAGAAAATATCTCTCTTTCTGGAGGGAATTTAGGGTTGACCATGTGACAGATTCCAATGCTGTACCATAATAATGGGGCTAGCTCCAGTATCCTGGAGTAGCTACCAACCAGCCATACCCTGGACTTGAAATCGTCGAGAAGAACTGCTCCACATAATTGATGTTTGCAGGACTCAGCCAGCATTATGGCTGCACAGATGAGGGGAGGTGTTGTGCCCGAGGTAATTGTTGTGTTATGGTGGTGTCACCCTTATACAGACTCTAGCAGATCCCAGCTGAAATAACAAGGGATGCAGCAAACAGATATTTTACTGCAGAGGAGCTGTTCCGCTTGCGTCAGAAGCTTTGTGCAAACACAAATCTTGTCCTGCCTCATTCTGTTTTTTCTAAGTGCTTTTCTCTCTTTACTGACCCCCTCTTCTTCTAAGAAGATGATTTGCCTTCTTGGTTTCTTCTCCATTCCTCCAGGTCCCTAAATACTCATTGTAACCAAGCCTCATTTTCTCAACAACCTCCTCTCTCTTCCTATTGTTCTTGTAAGATAATCCTCTGCTTTCTAATACATGATCCTAGGAGAATTCATACGTATAGAGTATAACATCCTCTTGGTGTTTTCTCTTCTGCCTTCTGTGTCTCTGAGTCTTCCTTTGCTAGGTTTTGGGATTTTGGTGTTTACACAGCCTGTCCAGCCTCATTACCTCCCTTCTCCCTGACAACAAATTACTGGCATACATGCGAGCAGCATGCCCTCCTCTCTTGCTAAAGCATAAGCTGTCTACCTGCCAGTGGGGGGAACTTTTCTCCTCTACAAAAATGAATTGACTGCAGTCTCCCCAAGGGAAGATTTCCAAGTGCTTTTCAAGATAAAGCAATTGTTATGTTTGTCTCTCTGTTTCATAATCTTGGAGTCTCCTTCCTGCGAGTTATCATATGAAGATAACTCTCTGAGAGTATCTGTGCTCCACAGACACACTTTTTAGAGCGTAGGAGCTTTCTACTGTTTAAGTTTTTCCCTTTGACATGGCAGGCAGTCCTATATTCAATTCTCTGGATGCTGCAGGTTTTCACCACTGTCCACAGGGAGCACCGAGCTGCGACAGGATTCTCTCTTCTGCAGAAGACGTTCAGCTGGGAAGGTTGAAATAGCTGCAGTGCAGGGAAGCTCCTGAGATGCCTGTAGGTTGCTCTGTAAGTCTTCAGGGTGGGTCTGTCTGACCTCTGCAGGTGCTAAAGGTGTGATGTAGAAGCCTCCCATGGGTGCTTTGGTCAAACTTCTGCTTTGCACTGTGCACACAGTCTCTTTATATCACAAACATTGCTGTGCCTTCAGTAACAGCTCCAGGTCACTGAGTCCATTGGGACTAGGTGAAGTGGGAGCCCCTTTACAGCTGGTGAGCATTGATTCAGGCTGGCTGGCAGACAACCCCTGTAGTTACAGCTGCATGGAATGTAGTCTGTTAAAGCTAATAAAAAGGTATAAATGTCAGTTTTGCTTAGCTACTACTAGACAAATGCCAGCTTCAACTTTTTCTACCCATCAAAAAGAAATTTGGTGCATTTTATCATGTAAAAGGTATTGTCAAAACAGGA
This sequence comes from Orthonyx spaldingii, assembly GCA_013397795.1. Taxonomy (NCBI): domain Eukaryota; kingdom Metazoa; phylum Chordata; class Aves; order Passeriformes; family Orthonychidae; genus Orthonyx; species Orthonyx spaldingii. The sequence goes on from VZTJ01004275.1 coordinate 1,375,842, forward strand.
GTTATATCTCTGATGTGAAATTCTGCAATTTCTATTAATTGCTCAAAAGTGCATTTCCATAGATTAGTAGGACTGAAAATTGCTAGCTCAAAGCTGAAATGAAAACACATTATGCTTCACAGAGCAATAGGATAATGTGATTATTAAAATAGGAAGGGAGCTCAGGAAGTCTCTCTTCCAACCTGCTCCAGGCAGGGTCAATTGTGAAATCACACCAGGCTGCTCAGAACTTCTGCCAGTCTGGTCTTGAAAATCTCAGAGGATGGAGACTGCACAGTCACTCTGAACCACCTGTTTGACTGCTGTCTTCATGGTGAAAACTTTTCTTCTCTCAGTTCTGAACTTCTCTTGTTTTGGTTTATACCCTTTCTTACCTTCCTTCAGCTCACCGTTGTGAAGAGCTGAGCTCTGTCATCTTCACAGTCTCCTTCTTAGTATCAGAAGGCTGCTACCCAGTGCCTGCAAAGCCTTCTCTTCCCCAGACTGAACCTGGCCCATCCCTCCACCTTCCCTCCCAGGGCAACTGATCCAGCTCCCTCTCCCTTAGTGGCCCTGTGCTGCACTTTCTCTGGTTTAACATAATCTTTCCTGTGTTGGGAAACTCCAAACTGGGCAAGTGCCCACAATTTTTACAATAGACTGTGTATCTAAAGTCTATTGTGCAGTTTCCTTGTATTGTACAGAGTACAAGTCTGTAACTCTCTCTTCTTTCTCTTTGTCATGTCCCTTTCCTACACTAATCCTTTGCATGCACTTGGGTGTGGGTGGTGGTGATGCAATCCCAAGACAGAGCTGCAGATTTTAATGTGTGTCAGGAAGAGCTGGGACCTTCCCCATACCCACTGTGCAGTGTATTCCAACATCCCCACCAGATGGGAACTTGGGCGTTGCTCTGGCCACATGGCACACTGCTTCTGGGAACAAAAGAGCTCCTGTCATACTAGTTAAGTGTCCTAACACTGTGTTTCCACCACCAGAGAGGTGGAAAGGGCAGAAAAAAGATGGTTTGGCTCTGGCTGGAAACTCTGCTCATCTCCAGCCTCCATTTGACTGTGGGGAGCCTGGCCCCGGGGGAACAAAGCACCCAGCCCAAGCAGGTGAGCCCACAGGAGAGCTGCAATCCATACTAACTGTTTCCCTGTGACTTGGGGTGGCCAGTGCAGCCATCTATTTAGATAATTGAGAGCTGACACAGGAGCTGTCAAATTGGTTGTAAACCCAAGCAGCCCCTCACCCCTAAAATTTTATATTTAAAAATTGCTTACCATCTATCTCAGAGGAAAAGAAATGGATGCTATTTTAAATGCCTGAACTGTGGTCATTTCACTGAAAAATCAGTGAGTTGATTGCTTCCACATGCCAAGGACCACCAGGTGGCAATATAAGAAAAAGGATAAGTGTGAATTTCCAGCACCTGTCATGTATACCCAAAAAAATAAAAATAAATTACAAACACAGGTATTCAGTCTCCTCCGAGTTGTTTAAATGCAGTGTTTCAATGACAAGCATTTCTCATGAAACACTGCTTTTGAAAGCATTCTTCTATTTTTGTCCTGCAGTTTGGGAAACCGTCTGCAAACTTCAGAAAATAATGAGCACCTCCTAATCACACAGGGTCTTACTGTCTGCTACAGACATTCTCCCTCACCCCAACATATCAATCAGAAGAGTATATAAAAAAATCTTAATTTTCTTGCTTTGCCTTGTTGAAGGGTAAAACGGGACAATTTTCTGTGTCTGTTTTGTTGTCTGCATTTTGTATTCTGAAAGGCTGTGTAAACCCCTGGGAGGGGTTTAAGCTAATGACATCTCGTGCACTTCCTGATGGCAGCTGTGATTTAGATTACAGGGTAGATTTAGATGAAATATTCAGAATAAATTCTTTACTGTGAGGGTGGTGAGGAACAGGAACATGTTGCCCAGAGAACTTGTGCATGACCCATTCCTGGAAGTGTTCAAGGCCAGGTTGGGTGGGGTTTGAGAAGTGATGATCTTTAAGGTTCCCTCCAACCCAAACCATTCTATGAATCTATGATTTTTAAGTGATGGATGACCACAGTGGATCATATGATGAAATTCTCCCAGATGCCGGTGACTTATGTTTCAGGAACACCTTCAACCAGAGGAAGAGTCCTAGTGCCTATTAGTTATTGATAAATTTCCTTTTCCTTCCGTGGGTTTGTCTAATTGCTTTTTGAATCCATGCAAACACATAATTTCCTCTGTGATTAGTGGGTAATCCTCAGGGTAAGTCTGTGCCAATAAGAAGATGTGTCTCTTGTTTGTTTGGAACATTTAACACCTCCTTGTTATTATATTAGAAAAGAAAAGGATTAGTTGTTTTTCACTGGGTCCTTGTTATTCCTGATTTTATAGACCTCTAACATATTCCCTACTTATGGATTTCTTTTCCAGTTTGAAAGGTCCTGCTGTAATTAAATATCCCTTTTATGGCAGCTGTACTCTTCCTTTCATTGAACTTATTGCCTCTACCCCAGCACTACAATATTTCTACCAATAAAAAACTGTTTGTTACTGGTTTTGCATCTTTTTATTTATTCATGTTTGTCTGGGAGTGCCTAATAAACCAAACAGTTTTATTTAAAGTACTGACAAATAATTTTCTTTCTTTTTTTTTTACTTTGTTTTGAAACAAGTCAAAACTTTTTTATTTGAAGCATCTAAGGCTCATGATGCTGTCTTTTGGGTATTTGTGACAGAGCGTAGTATCTTGTCTTTGGACTGTTTTGTTCTTTCCTTATTTAAGTCATAAATTGATTTTTCTAACATCATTCTGGTCTGCAGTGACAAGCTGCAGAGGCCTCAGCATCGCAGCCCTGTGTGGAACGATTAGCACTTGCTGCTAAAGGATAAATCCAGTACTAAAATAACAGGGTAACTGCAACCCAAGACTGAAGGTACTGGCAGCATATGTTTGGGACGTCTGTGCAGCAGCTGATATTGGGCCTCCTGCGTCTTTGCAGCTCCATCAAAGAATCAGTCAATCACAGTGGTGAGAATTTCCTTCATCGACTCGGCAAAAATAGAGGAGGCTGGTGAGTGCCTCCTGTGATTTGGTGAGAGCCTTTCCAGCCATGTCAGGAGAGGGGCTTTCACACTGTGTGGAAAGCCTCCCCACAGATGTGGCAGATGCTGGAAACCTTTTCCAGCTGACCTTGCCCACAAAATCAACAGAGAGGGAAAAGCCTCCATAGGATTTTACAAATTTAAAAACAAACAAATAATTGATTTTTTTAAAGTCTAGAGGAATGTGCAGTTGTTGTTCAGCTTGTCCTTATGCATAATGTAGGAGGGATTATTGTACCCTGTTGAGTTACTGAGCAGTGCAGTGACTTGTGGTTAACCAGGTTATCCAGGAAGATCTTTAAAAAAGCAAAACAAGCTGGAAACATCCCCTTACTCCTTCACAACTCACTCACTATAATGTGGCTAAAAGAGGTTCTCCAAAAGCAAAAAAGGGCTTGCAAGGTTGCACTGTTAGTCTTGGAGTCTTGTTCTGTTACAGTGATGGTGGGGTTGACTGGTCATCTGTAAGACATCAAAATGTGGTCTATTAACCAATGAGAGAAGTTGTGTGAAAGAAGTAGTACACATTTCTTTCCATAAGTCTTGAGGAAGCAGCTGTTTGATTGAGGCTGAGAACTGGTGCCCTAGACCCAGCCAAAGAGCCAGCCCAAAGCAGGCAAAAATACTTGATTTCAGCCTGAGCACAGCTCCAGCATGGGCAGAACAACAACAGATGAAGACAGAAGTTGTGGAGTTTTGAGATTTGCCTAAGGGCTCAATGTTTGCAATGTGCCTGCCCCTCCTGGGAGCAGACTGTACTCTGCTGTGGCGATGACGATGATGTGTGCGTGGAGCATGTTCTGCACCTTGTGCTTCTGCGTAGGCATGGGAGAAAGGTGAACATATGCTTTTGAAGAAGCTGTTGTATCCCTGTTTCCTTCTAAAGGTGCCATATGTGCTCTCTGAGTCACCGGGACGTAGTTTACCCTGTGACAGGAGTAGCTCTTGACAGGTGCAGTAGGCTCTGAGGTCAATGTAGAGGTTGACGTGCATTTGGATCTGAGAATCCTGTTCTGCACCATCCCTTCAGCTGGCAGTGGTGACTGCCCAGTCTTCCTATAGCTGGGTAGCAGCAGCTTGAGGTTGTTCTTCTTTGTGGTCTTTTTCTTCCAGACATCTTCCCACTTTGTGCTGCAGCCAAGTGGAAGCCCTGTTTTAGGCTTTGTCAACATCTGAAACTGGCCAGTTATGACTTTGGCTGTGATGCCACTGCCATGCTCAAGTCATGGAGCTGTTTGCCATGTCTCATGGCAGTGTGTCGGCAGACGACCAATTCACCTCAGCTTCTGAAAATGCACCATATCCCAGGCAGACGTTCCCTTTTTTGTCATCAGCTCTTGGCTAATATAAACAATATTCACTTCCCAAGTGGCACAGATATGCAAATGAACCTTTCATAGGATAATGGCCATATGAAGCTTTGCTAGCAGGCATTCACGACATGTGGAGACACGTTGGTGCCAGATGCTTGCAGGCTTTTGGCTGTACTATTCTCTTTTCCAGTAGGATAGTCAGTACCAGGCTATTTTGGGAGATCCACTGCAGGCCCAGATCAATGATTGGTGCTTCTTTAACAGCTTCAGGCAATGGTACTCTCCAGGTTGCCACAGGATTATCTGGCCCCTACAGTGTCATTCTGCCTCCTAAAGCCCTTGGCTTGTCTGGCTGTGGTGGAGCCTTTTACAAACACCAAGCCAATGTCGTGTTGCAGCATCTTTGAGATGTGACACTTTTTCATGACACAAATGGAACAGTGCATCATTCTTAGTGAAACCTTCTGGGGAATCACATTGTGATGGGATGAACAAAGCTGTAGCGAAACAATCAGATTCTTCTGTCTTTTCAAACTAGGGTAAAACCTTGTATCAGTCTTCCATAATGAGGTAAAAACCACTCACCAGTATACATGGAACTGCACAATTTTTGCTTCTTTGTTTCTCAGGTGAAAAGGCTGCCTGATATATTGAGGTCTGTTACTTTATCAGAGGAGAACATCAACCTACTTTCCCTTTTTTTTTCTTTGAGGATTAAAGCTCACCTAAAATAGCTGAATTCAGTATATATCTAGCCAACAGAAGCTGTAAAATTGAGAGGGTTGAGGGAGTGGTGACCCAAGCCAAACCCACAGCCTTTGCTTGCATTCAAATCACTTAAAAAAATTGCAAGCTCCCACCCTAGCCATGGAAACCCAGCACTTCCATTGCAGTGCAGCAGACGTGACAGGACATGACTCACTGCTTTGGGAGGCCAGAAACTGGAACTGAGTTCAAATGCCCACTGCGCAGATGATCTTCCCTTAATTCCCAGTGTTGTGTACGGGGAGGGAGAAAGCAGTAGCAGTTGTAATGTACTGTGGTCCATACGGACTTCCTTAGGGGGGGACACCTCCCAAGACATCTGTGACTTGCAGGAAGTTTGTTGTCAGGAGGACAGGTACAGCCCTTCTCATCAACTGCCTTGTTATTTGAGTGGCCACAAATGACTTGTCCTGGGTTTCACCTTGGCATCCTGCTCTGAGCAAAACAAAATTACAAGAGGCAGCAGGGACAGCAGGAGAGCCAAAATGCATTGTTGACTGCACAGTGGTTTTCAGCATCTAAAGCTACCTAGAGCTTGGGACTCCTTTTCAGTCTACTCACGACAGAGCTAACGCTTGCAGGCTAAGGCTGTCAATTTTTTTTCCTACATAGAGAAGAGATCTGTGCTACATCATCCTCTCACTAGGGAAATCCCTGTCCTAACCCCTCTGCCCATGAAGCTGGAGAAGCAGTGCTTTGCCTGGTTGTATGTGGGATTGTTGGGGCAAAGAAGAACCCTGAGTGGTCTGTCCTCTCCCTGATCCCACTGTGTGTCCTGCTGTTGGGCAGCCAGCCTGTTACTGCTTGTCCCGTGCTGGGGCCCTTCACACGTGCTCTGCTCAGCTTTTTGTGATTACTGTTACCCATTTGTGCCTCACAATGTTGCTTTTCCCTAGATCATGTTTGCTCTGTAGATGTCTATTTTGAATAAAGCAGAGTCGATGTTAAGTAGGCAGAACATTTGAAGGCCTTTACTTGCATTTCTGACAATGCATGCAATTATTCCAGCACCAGCATGACTGGATTTTTTTGCCAAATGCTGATCTGATTTACCACTATTCTAGAATAAAAAGCGGTATAGCTAATGACCGTCAGCTCCAACATCTTTTCCTGATTGCCTATTATTGTCCTGAACCAGTTTAATTTTCTATTGTCTTTGTTAAAAATGTAGAAGGGGAAGAAGAGGTTGTTTTAATCCTCAGTATTGGACTATTGAGAATAGCCAGAATTTAATGTGCCATCAGGAAGGGGGAACTTCAGCCTTGCTTTTTGGTAGTGACTCACTACATAAATTAAGCGGGATGGTCCCCAAGGTTTATATTTCTCATGCACTCTGCGTCACGTTAGAAAGATTGAAATATTAACAAACTTTGATCCCAGGGCAGCTCAATGCTCACTCAGATCTGTTTTCAAGCTAGAATGCACTGCCTCTTTGGAGTGTATAGTAAACTTCAGAAAACTTAGCCTGAAAGCCCAAAGCATCATCATTCAGCAGCACCTAAACTCCCTCTTCAATTATTTAAAAGCCATTCTGAGAGACTCTTTGGAGTCGTGTTACAGATATTTGTTGATATTACAGTTTTTCATTAAATGGCACATCTCTCTGGCCCTCCCCAGTTCTTGTGAATGAGATCATTACTATTTCTACACAGTATACCACCACCTCATTCTCCCTAGCACCTTGGAATTATCAATGTTCTTGTGTTGATGTCACAAGGATGAGACCTGAAATATCCTAAAACTATTCCTAGTTAGCTTGTGTTTCTCACACAGGAAAACCACTGAGATCGAGTTTCAAGAAGCCAAAGAGAAGAGGCAGTTGAAGGAATACACCATTTTCATTCCCTGAATATTTCAGGAGGAGCATTAGGTACTGGCCAGCTATCAAAACCTTTTCTCACATGCCCTCCCTTACAGTCCTTCTTCCAGGGACCTCAGCGGTGGCTGCAGTGAAGAAGCACCTGTGTGAGGAAGACAAATCCCTGACAGCTCTGCACTGAGCTGCCAATTCAGTGTTAGTGGTGTTTTCTTCACAGGCTCCTGCAGCTTCCTTGTGCAAGGCTGTCGTCTCACCCAGATCTGGAGGGCCCAGGGAAAACTGGCTACTTGCAATAGCAGCAGTCTTAGAGTTGCTATTACCTCACAGGTGGGTAGTGAAAAGCTAGAAAGCAAAGCAAAGAGTACTGGCCTGTGTTCCATTATATTTTTAATTTGCCCCTTCTCATCCCCCCACTCAAGCCTGATTGAGCTGTGCCTAAAGAAGTTCAGAGTATTTCTGAAACTTTGTTTTGAAAAGGTCTTCTGAAAATTTTCTGCCAGTTAAGGTCGTGTGAAATCACACATCAGAGAGAGCTCTGGTGCTGCAAAATGACATGCCCATCATCTCCACATTTCTCTCTGTGAATGTCTTCCAGCATTTCTCCTTTAAACTTCAGCAACGCCCTCACCCAGTTTTAATTGTTGCTTTACTTTGATCTTTGCACAGCAAGTATTTTTCAGTCGACTTCACCAAAAGAAACTGAAGTATCACCTAAGGGTGATGAAGATGGGGGAATAAGTGCACATCTGGGACAGGCTCTTTTAGGAGGAAATAGCTACCGCTGGCATTTGGGTGTCCTTGGGTGACCAGTAGCTCTGGACCTGTACTCCCTTCTGAGGGGCAGCTATTTTCACTCACTGGTGAGAGTTTTCAGATCATGAGACAGATATTAAGACCTTTTCACCATGGACTGACTGTGAATTGAATGAAAATTAAACAATAATCAAAACAGGCAATTCTGAGTCTTTTATTGTTGTTGGCAATCAAGTTACCAGCAAGTAGCTTTGGTGACCCTGAGACTGAGAGCCACTGAAGCTGGCAAGATAATTAAAGAGGGAAGGACATGCAGAGGATAACACATGCAGACCTCCAGTAAGCTGAATTGAATACAGATCACAACTTTGCTTTGCCTTTTTTTCCATCAGAAATTTTTGGCATGCCACTAAACTTCTGTTCCACAGTTTCTCTCAGAAAATTTCCCTGTTCCTCCATCAGATTTTTGCTTCAGTAAAAGGACAAACTGATTGCAATTTCAAAACACTTCTAAATTTTATTTTCTAAATGACCACAAGATACTTTATTGAAAAAATGTGATATTTCCATACTGTTTGTCTTAGAAACAGACTGGACTGTATTCACAACGGACACCTCTGACCTGGAGAGTGAGGAACAAGCAAGTTAAAACTGCTTGAACAAACTAAGTAACAATAATTAAAGTACAAACGAGACCTTAGCAATTAGTCTAAGGAAAAAGCACCTGAAAGAGTAAAATTGCTTTCTTGCTGATGAAGCAGCTGGTCTCCATTCAATTCCCAGACATGTGAAAAAGTGTATTTTCAAGCCTGGCTTGGTTTCTTTAGTAACTAAAACCTAAACTGATCATAAAACTACAGGGGACAATGTCTGGTTTCAGTCAGGGGCAGAACAATGCTAATGAGAGCAGATGCATGAAAACAAAGGGACCTGGCCCAGGCTGGCAGCAGCGTACACACGATAATTTGCTGACGAGGATCCTTGACATATGGGATAACTCTGGAAAGGACCAGGTGTGCATGCCTGACAGATGAGTGGTGCGTGGAGCGTGGCAGACATTTAAATGCAGCACAGGGTGGTCAGGAGCAGGATCAGGACATGCAGGACACCTGTAAGGAAGCTGTGGCTTGGGCACGGGGCAGCCTGGCTGTGTCTGGCCAGCAGCGTCTGCCTGCACACCTGCCTTGGAGAACTGCAGCCAGACACAGGTCTGAGGATCCCTGGCTATGGGGAAAGACAGACCACACAGGAAAGACAGCAGATGTAGAAGCAACAAAACCTGACATGTGGCTGAAACATGTTCCCTGGGCTCAGCTTTTCACAGAGCTATCCCCACAGGGCATCTCTCTCTCTTATGGATTGTCTCTGCTCCCCAGGAAATGGCAAGGTCTGTGGGTTGAGTGCACCTGGTGTGGAAATTCAGTTGTAATTATCCCGCATTTCTGCACAGAGTTGGAATTACTTGGCTGCAGGGTGGCTGTGGATGTGTTGCTTTTCTGGGGAGGCTCTTAGGGCTGCAGCAGGCTTTGAAAGAGGAGAAGTCTTGTTTATCCACTGGGTAGAGCTTCCAGAGGGCAGGTCAAATCCCTGTGTTCCTTAGGAGTACAGGATGAGTAGAGTGTTCTTGCTGAATGATTTTCTGTGCCCAAGCACTGGCTGGAAAGTCACTTGCACATTTAAAAAATTCAATGGAAACTGTGAAATGGGATTTTGAAAAAGAATTGCAGCAATGCTCTAGGACAATTCAGGGATTTTGAACATGGCAAGAGCAGACAGAAGGAATACATCTCGGTACTGTTATCTTATTTGTTCTGGAATTAGGATAGTTTTAAAAGTCCCTTCCTAATATAAGGGAACAGACAGCAAAGAGAACAAAAATTTGTATGGGATACATTGGCAAATAATTTGAAAATCAATACAGTGTACTTTTCTAAAGCATCTTTTAAGCAAACAGTGGCCCAAACTGTTTTTAAAAAATCAATATAACTTGAAAATTAAGCAGCAAATAAAATTTACTGCTAGAAGAATGTCCTATTTTTGGCTTAAAAATTGATGCACCCTGACTGCTGCTGCTGCTGCTGTGTGTTCTAGCTGTCCTTCAAAACCTGCAAATGAAGGATGTAGCAAGGTGGGTGTCAGTCTCTTCTCCCAAGTAAAATGTAGCAGGAGAAATGTAAATAGCACCGGGGGAGGTTTAGAGTGGATATTAGTAAGAATTTTTTAACCGAAGGGATTGTCAAGCATTGGAACAGGCTACTCAGGGAAGTGGTGGAGTCACCATCTCTAGAGGTATTTAAAAGATATGTAGATGTAACACTTAGGGACACAGCTCAGTGGTGGACTTGGCATTGCTGGGTTAATGGTTGTATTCAATGATCTTAGAGGTCTTTTCCAATTTAATAATTCCATGATTCTGTGTATGAACATTTCTGGAAACACTGCTAACTAGTTGAGGAAAGGAGCTGAATATTGAGGTTATGAAACAGCTGATGGTTTGTAGGAAAGTATAAAAATGTTTTAATTTGAAGGATGGAACAAGTACTTGTATTTCATGTGACTTAAAGAGGTCCATTGGGTGTGTACTTGTTAGACCTAGTAGATAATGTTAGACGTGAAGCTGAAGTCCTGAGCATGCAGGGTGAAAATCATCAGCTGCATTTCCAGGCTGCTCAGGATAGGCCTTTTTTGCTTCTTCCCTTGTGTTTAGAGGGAGAAGAAACTGTCCTGGATCCCAGCCTGGGAGGGAAGGATGAGGAAAGCAAAAGAAACCTGTTTCTTGCTGGCACAGCTGCTGACAAGAGAGAGGAGCAACAGGAGTTGCTGTGCACTGGTGCTCTGAGCAAGGGGGAAAGTCTGGGGGAGGCAGAGGTTAATGGCTGGTGGGAGCTGGCTGTGATCTTCTCTTAAACTCTCCACTTGTGGTGGGTCAAAGCTGACAGAAATCAGCTCAAAGTGAGGGTTTAAAAGACCCAAATCTGACCACAGCAGGCTGGCAAGAAGTCAAGCACAGACTCCCTGTCCATCGCAGAAGCAGTGTGTTGAGGGATCAAGTCTAGGAATGGTAACCACAGCCCTTACTTTTCAAAACAAGGGTTTTCTGACAAAATTTTGTTCTACGTACTTTAAATCCTTTACCTGAGAGTGGTCCCTCGTGGTTATTTTGAATGTAGTAAGTTTAACCATCAGCTGCTCTTGGGTAAAATCTCTGTGCTTCACTGTCTCTACTGATGCCTAAGCACACAGTTAAGAAGACTTGTGGATGCTATGTGGAGCTGCTCAGTTATTAGCAATTCCCCCCTCCTCAGAAGTGCTTCCTTGCAATGAAATTGTCTTGCTCTCTGACAAAATCCATCAGCAGGCTCCTCTCAGCTCTCATCACCACTTTCACTACCTTTCTGCTTACACTGCTTAAAACAATTTTTAATATTCTTACTTCTTTATTCTGTTTTGCTGTGTTACGTGTAACAATGCTGATTAGTATTAAAAATGAAGAAGAAAGGAAGTAAGATGGTTTTACAGATCACCTAGACTGCTACAGAATCACCTATGAGCGTACTTCTCAAATCAGCTATGCCACAGTAAAAGTCCTTGGTAATCAGTGTGAAATTGCATCAGGATTATCATCCAGGCAACAAACCTGTGACCATTTAGGCCAGAACAAGTGTTTTCCTCAAAGATTATAGAAATGCAGATTAGAATCCTATATCTAAATCACTCTACACTAAATTAATTGGTTTTTAAATTGTTTTTATTTAAAAATATAGAAACAGCTGAAGTACATGGGGAATTCTGCTTCCGTAATCTGTAGTCAGGGATCAGATCTGGCAATAGCTGTACCTTCACTGGGAGAGAAGAAGAAACATAGTGGTTAGCCTTTATCTGGGTCACTTGTAACATTTCATTTTCACAGACAGTTTGGTTGGCAGAATATTTGATTTTTTTTTTTTTGCATAATGAAACAATGGAAATCCACATCAGTCCTCCTCGATAAAAGACAGTGGGATTATCCTGTATTATATTATAAATACTATACATGTTTTAAAAGTCTGCATGGGCATTCCTGTACGATGGGGATTGGAAAAGAAGGCTTTTTCTCCTGTCCAAGTCAGTGGAGTGGAGCTGGGTCTTCTCCAATCTGTAATAGCCTTTTGAGGAAGGAGAGAGATGTAAACTACAGTGACGTGAGGGAGGCAGACACCCCAGCCCTGCCCAGCCCCAAGTGCAAAGGTGTAAACGCATGTGAGAGCTGGTCCTCGGAAGCAGAGAGCTGGCAGGATTCACCTCTTCTGCCGGTGGAACAAGAATGGATTTACATCTCATCTGTGCCATCCCACAGGGCAGGGATCGGAGCTGAACAAAGACCTCTTCAGCATGGGAGAGGGAATCCGTGTATTTTATGTAATATAAGGTTTGCTCTTTGGTACAAGAGGACTTGGCTGCACTGTACCACCAGCCCACGTCAGGGCTGGCCCGGGTTCTGCAGCGCCAAGGGAATGCAGGCGTGATGCCTGCATGCCTTGGCCCCTGGGGGCATCTGCCAGGAGCAGCTGAAAGTGTCTTGCTTGGCTCTCTGAGCCTTTGGGGTAGGGGAAGCAGAAAACAGGCAGGTTGTATAAATTCTCAACAAAATGAGTATACTAAAATTGCAGCACTCCTACTTCTTTCTTCTGAGTGTGGGCATTAAAAAATGCATTTTCAGTAGGCAGGGAGTGGGTGTGTGAGAGAGCAAAGTGTTTGAACTCCTTTCCCACCATCTCAAAAAGGGTGGAATGTTTCAGGGGAAAGAATCTTGACTGCAGCGCTCATCTTTGATTAGCACATCATAAAGAAGTCACACATTGAGTTGCTCAGTCCTAAGTGACTGCAAAACAGATTAGGGAAGGAATAGACAAAATGAATATTACCAGATCACCACGACTGAAAGACATACATCCAAGTCTTCCAAAGGAGAGTGTAAGGATGCAAGAGCTGATCTGCCTACAGCAGCTTGCAAACTCTTGTCTAAAACCAGTTTGATGTTATAAGGTTCTTACAACCATGACACCAGTTTTTTAGAAGGGTTTCCAGCAGAGACAGAGGAAAATGGAGGCTGCTCAATTTGACACTTATGCTGGAAAATCTAATAGGCAATATAAAAGTAAGAGAATTAGTGGACAGGGAGTAAAAATGACAAACAGAAATATTGGTGTGACTTTGTGCCTGATCCTGTCTCATAAATGGGTGAGTGGTGGGTTAGGCTGGACTGCTTAGTATAATCCCCTTGAATTTCCTACAGACTTGTGAGGACCTGGGTTGCCTGGGAGTGAGTTTGCCATGAACACCTCTACCTCTGGTTGCCTTGTACAGTTGGTAAGAGATGGTGGGGCAGATGTGAGAGTGGGGCCAGTAAAGGAGAAGAGACTGTGCAGAGATGCAAGTGGTGGGTGTGGGAGGAAAGCATAGCAGAGCAGTCACTGAGCGGGAATAATCCGGGCAGCAGGACAGGGAGGGAGACTGGGGAAAGGAAAACAGATGTGGGGAGGCAGCTCTATACTGGCTTTTTTCTTTCTATTTAGAAGAAGATGAAAATGCAGGGTGCTGTAGGAGAGGCACTGATGGAGACAACCAGGAGAGGCTGCATGGGAGCCATGGGCAGGTGTCACTCGAGACATGATCCCTTGCAGTGACTCAAACAAGCACCCTTTGCACAGCAGAGGCCTTGGCTCGACGTGGTCTCTGGAGGTAGGATACTGATTTCGAGTGGAAGGATGAGAGGTATTGGGCACAAACTGAAATAGAGAAAATGCCATTTATACATCAAAAGTATCTTCTTTATGGACAAGGATGATCAAACACAGGCACAGAAGGACCCAGGGAGGTTGTGGAATCTCTCTTCTTGGAGGTATTCAGAAACCATCTGAACACGGTCCTGGGTGAATGGCTCTAGATGGCCCTGCCTGAATAGGCAGGTTGGAGTAGATGACCTCCAGAGACCACTTTCCACTTGGGCTGTTTTGTGAAGAGGAGGGTGGGGCTACTGTTTGCTTGTGAAGAAGCAATAGTACGAGGGTAGTAATGACTCTGGGTTTTAGGATTGATGAAGGTTTTCCATACCAATGTGTTGTCTCTCCTGTTCAATATTTCTGATAGCTTAAAACTCGTTTATATAATGCCACTTTTTGCATCCAGTTTCTTCTTCAGCCCCCAGAGAGTACATTTTAACTTCCAAATTTCTAAGTGCAAGCTTTTAGTGAGAACTTCTTGGAATAGGACCAGCCCTATTTCTGCTAATCAGTACCCAATAGAAGAGCTTCAGTCTTTCTAAAAGTAATTGCTTACCTTGTTTCTCCAAATGCACTGGTTATCCTTGTGTGAATGAGCCTGTCAGTAAAATTATGATTAACCCATGTTCTGCATTACATATTGATATTGAGTTCGCTTCTTGTTATTACAAATTGAATACTCCAGAAAATGGTTAAAGTTCTCAAATATCTTAATGGCCAACTTTCTCTTGAGTCTTTTGGTGACAGCTACAATTGCCTGAAGCATTAAAGCTGACATCTCACAGCTTAGCTGAAGGAAACTGCGACACACAGCATTTTCAACAGAAGAGACCTTGACCTTGGAAATAGCTTTTGTGCTTGTCCTCCAGGGACTGTACTTGTGCATCTGAAGGTTTTGGTGCAAAATTTCTTGGGTGACAGGAGTGGGGTGGGTCAGGAGAGGCTGATGGGTGAGACTTATGGGGTTCATGAATGGTTGATAATGGTTGACATTAGAGTATGTGTGGCCATTTTCTTCTTCTAATATATTTTACCTCTGAGCCCAGAGGTTTGGATGCCTTTTTAAATACTTATTTTATGTGTAGTTTAAAAGCAGATACCTTTGTCAGTAAGCAATTTACCTAGAAGCTGTCTTTAACTCTGTAGTTAAAGACACCATTTGGTGACTTGCTAGGAAGCCTTAACAGAGTTGATAAGAGCTAGGTAGGCCTGCCAATATCTTTGTATAGAGAGAACTTATTTTCCTAAATTAGAAAACTATCTAGAGACAGTACATCCTCCCTATCTTGAAAGGAAGACCTCCTGCCTTAAAATTTCAGGAACTCAGTGATTTTTTTTTGTTGTTAGCTCTGTTTTGCATATCTGATTACAGACTACTTTGACAGCCAAGTGGTTTTTAAAAATGAAATCCCTTAAATACACTTTGGTCAGCTCCCCAACTGCTTTTTTCATAGCTATTACTTTTTGTCTTGTTCTGAGTAATTAATTTGCTCCAGATATGTGCTCTGTCCTTGTTATTAATTCTGTCTACTGGGAAAGAGTCTATTTCTTACCTCAGGTTTGAAAAGTACCCAAAATTAAAACAATCCCTGTGATACTGCAAAGGCTAGCCTGCTCCCTCCAGAAAGCTACTTCTCTAAAGGCTCAAGCAACCTGCTTTACACTCAGCAGTGAAATAACGGTGGAGACATGATCAAATAAATCAGTGTTAGCAGCTGTAAGGCCTGGCCACCTGTCCTGTAAAGCTGCCTCTTGCTCTGAGGATCTCAACTGCTGCCAAAGCAGCCTTGTGCACGTGTGCTCCAGCAGCATTGTAATTATGGGAAAAAAGTGTTGGATGTACAGACATGACCCGGGCATCTCCTGCTAGCTGACACTTCTTGATTTGGTGGTGGGTCAGGTTGGGGGGAAAATGTTTTGGAAAACAAAGGGTACAAGACACGAATTGATCTCTAAGTCCCTTTCCCACTTGCTCTTTTTCCTTGATTAGTTTCACTGGCTGTTTCTCCTCCTCAGCAAAGTAGCTGGAGCCATTGTACCCTTCACCAGCAGCTGTGGAAGGAATTACACGTATATGCTGTTTTATCCATTGCGGTGAGAGTTCTTTTAAACTATGACAGGAGAAAACATCTGGACTCACATATTCCACATCAAACGTGAATGGATGTCTAAGGAAAAACTTTCAGTAATTCATTCAGCTTTCTCTGAGCAGTCAGTCTGTTTTGTGGAGTCTGCCATCATGTAGAGCCCTCCCATCTGGCTTATCCTTTCGGTGTAGACTTCTGCTCTGTTCTCTGGATTTGGCCGCTCTAACTATCTGTAGTGACAGAACCTAAAACTGGTATTTTCATATAAATTAGAAAACTTCCAGCTGACAGATTGTTAAAGAGGTGAGGATATGTTATAGACCTATAAATACACAGTATTCTTTGTAATAACAACAGAAAACCTATTTCGTTTTTCTTCTCCCATTTGGCAAGACTCCAAGCATCTGCTGTCCAAGAATATCAACCTTTTGTAGCAAATTGGTATAGTGAAACAGAATAGGTCCAATTTTCTTATTCCCTTAGTGATGGAATAAAACCCCCCCAAAATTGCTACCATATAACAGAAGGTAATGAGAACTGTGAGGTCAGATTTATGGTTCTTGTAACACATCTCTGGTAACAATACAGAAATCACATTAGATTTTATTAAAAAAAATAACAAAACCACCCAATTCATTTTTTTCTTCCTTTAAAATAAGTGAAAATTGGGACAGGCAAGGAACAGATTTTTCATCTTGCATCTTAGGGTATGTTTGTTTGCTGGGTTATCCACACTCACTAGAGAAATTCTTTGTATCTGGTGTTGAGGCTGGAAAGGGCTTGAGCTCTGAGGAAGGGCAGGGTAAAAACTCTTTGGGCACACCTAGCCTCAGTCATCATCTAATCAGCGGATCTCTGGTCTTGAGGCAAGTTTCCCCTGCTTACTGCTGTCTCTCCAAATTTCCCTGGTGTTAGGAAGTAGAGAGGGATCTGTGCCTTACAAGTGAGCAGGGGGTCTGCTCTCCAGCCACCAGTATCTCAGGCAGAGGCAGCAAAGAGGCGAGGAGCTCCTGGGGCACACTGTTCTCTGGATGTTACAGCAATTTCTTGAGCTCATTGTAGTGATTCGCCAGAAGGCTTCAGCAGTGAAGGGAAAACAAATCAAGCTGGAAGCTGGCTCGTGGGACAGAGGAGGAAAATGGGCAGAAGTACATACATGATGCAATTTCTTCATGTGGCAGCGTCTAAGTGGTAAAGGACAAAGAGTACCAAACCCATTCCTTAAGACGTGCCTTTTTGGAACTGCAGCTGAGGCCAATGTTGTAGGTGAACACCAGGCATCAGAGAGTAGCAAGAGACATGTCACTGATTCCACCAGGGAAGGCAAGTGTCAGTGTGTCAGGGGACAATTGCTGTCTGATCTAGAGTTAGCAGCAAGATGTCCTGTTAACCTTTCCTTGAGGACATGATGTGGGGGCCTGTTTGCACCTTTCAGCTGCAATCTCAGGAGGAAATTGTCAGGAGCTGCCAAATCTGGTAGCCAGATGGAGGTGAGACTGCTCCAGCAGCCCCATGTCCCAAGCAGCCAGGCTGAGCAGCTATGTCCTGCAGGCACACAGGGAATTGTAAGGACTTAGAGAGCACAGTCCCCTGTCTCAAACACTTTTAAGGCCACAGAAGGACTTTACTATGAGATAAGCATGGAAGGGAGTGACAGATTGGCACTAACTTCAGGTCTGGTAGAAATGAGATCTGGTTTGTCTGGTTAAACATCCTGGGTAATGCATCCAGACAAGAATTCCCACTGTTGGCAAACTGTGTAAAGAAGCAACTGCTTGCACGCCTATCACCAGACAAACCAAGATTACCCCAAGTTATAGGACAGATGGCACCTGTGACCATCCAATGCTGGTGCTGTGACACACAGAGGCTCACTAAGGATGTCTCCAGCCACTTAGACCCACAGCCTACCCAGTAAATAGTCCTTGGATCCTCTGCTCCCCAGCGCCTCTAGCATACAACATGCAAAGATGTGTCTGAGCTGACCTCCAGCTGCCACAATCTCTCCAATAGCTGGCTTTGGGTTCCTGATCCCTCCAGCAGCCAGCTCTCAGACCTCCTGGTCTCTCCACTGTTCAGCCCATATCTCTTGCTGATGCAAGGCCTGGCTCCCAGGACTCTCACCCTGCTCACTGCCCAGTCTCACTCCATGTTTGCCAGTGATTACATTGCACTCTACACATCCAGACATGCCTGCAGGTGAGACAGTTCCTCCAGTTGCTGGCATCTGAGACAAAGGGGTTCTGTTCTTCATGGTCTCCTAGCCTGTTCACTGGTACTTGGGCCTCAGTGCACACAGAGCAGAGAGCTCCTCACTCAGGAAAATATAAATGGAGTTTAATGAGAAGACAGGCTATTTCAGTCAGGCACAGAGATGTGTGCTGAGCAATTACCTGTTTGCACACAAACAGCTGCTTTTATCCTATTTCTTGGGGGGTTTTGCCGTGCTTATTTCTCTGAAACCTCCTTGATGCCTCACTGTTCATTCCTTAAAACCTGTAGTTAGTCTTGCAAAATCCCTGTGTGCTCTTCCCTGGCATGCCTCAATGATTCCCACATCCTTTAAAACAGTAACACCCTCTCAGTCTGTAAGGTGATCCAGAAGGGCTCTCCCACCAAAACTCATCTTGATGATGGGTTTTGTACCAAGACAGTGGACTGAGCCTGGGAATAGTCAGGTCAGGGTGCTCCTCTCTGTTTGATTGGGATTTGGCTGCTTGTCATCACTCCTCTGTGCTCCTTTGTGTTGGTGGAGATGTGCTTTGATAGCAAAATAATTAAATCTAGATAAGTCAACTTGCAAAACTCTTGTAGGAAGGCAGCACATCCACAGCTGTCCTTGCTGTTAATGGGAGGTGAAGCTAATTAAAATTGCTTAGGGCTATTTCCAACAAAATTACATGGAAACACTGTATTCATTATTTAGTAAGCTTTGCACTCTAAACTCTACCACATAACCTCACTGTTATAAATCATATTACATTCAAAGAGCAGCTAAAAGGGCTTGGGTTTTGCCATATGCTCATTTCTCATTTGTTTAATTCTTGTCTCATGAAGCTATTTTTGTTTCATACCCTTAAATTAAAACTGAGTTGGCCCAAGGATGTCAATTTGAAGTTAATGATTAAAAACCCCCCAACAATAACAGAGTAAGGAAAATGTAAAAAGGCAGGGCAATGAAAGCTATTGGTGAAGCTCGATATAAATGCTGGTAGGCTGTGTAGTAGCAAAATGGGAAATTGTAGCTACTTGCTGCTGTTGTTCACCCCACATTTCTTCTTTACCAAAAGAGCAACAATTTATGAAAAATATATGAGCCCAGAACATCCTGTCAACATATTTTTAGGTGATAAACCAAAATAAAATTTATGCCAAATGTCTTATCAGCTCAAGAATATGGGTGATGGGAGATTTTAACTTGCTGGAACTTCTGATGGAAACTGAACACAGTGAAGAGGAGGCAGTCCAGGAGGTTCCTGGAGTGTGTGGAAGATAAATTCCTGTTGCAGCTGGTAAGTGAGTCTACAGGGATGAGGTCCTACTACACCTGCAGTTTACAAACAGAGAAGGGCTGGTGGGAGATGTGGTAGTCAGAGGCTGTCTTGGGCACAGTGACCACGAAATCCTAGGCTTAGAGAGTTCCTGGGAAACACTCCTTAAAAACAAGGGCGTCCAGGAAGGTTGGACATACTTTTGGAAGGAGATGTTAAAGGTGAAGGAGCAGGCCGTTCCTTTGTGCTTAAAGATGAGCCAGTGGGGAAGATCAGCCTGGTTTAACAGGCAGCTTTTGCTGCAACTCAGGGAAAAAACAGAATTTATGACCTTTGGGAGAAGAGGCAGGCAAATCAGGAAGAATACAAGGATGTTGTTAGAGGATGTACAGAGAAAACCAGGTGAAATCTTGGCTAGAATTCAATCGGGACACTGCTAAGGAGGTAATAAAAGGGTTTTTTTATAAATACATTAACAATAAATAAAGCACCAAGGAAAATCTCCATCCTTTATTGGATGCAGGGAGGAACATTGTCACCAATGATGAGGAAAAGGCTGAGGTATCTAACATCTTATTTGTCTCAGTCTTTAACAAAAAGATCGGTTGTCCTCAGGGCAACCAGTCCCCTGAGCTTCTGGACAGGGACAGGGAGCAAAATAGATGCCCTACAATTAATGAGGAATAGTTAGTGACCTGCTGAGCCACTTTGACACTCATAAGTCTATGGGACCAGACGACATTCATCCAAGGGTCTGAAGGAGCTGGCAGAATTGCTACACTGCACCGTTTATCATCAGTCCTGGTTAACAAGGGAGATCCCAGACAATTGGAGATTAGCAAATGTGACACCCATCTGCAGGAAGGGTCAGAAGCGGGATCCAGAGAAGTACAGGCCTGTGGAAGGTTGGAGAGCAGAGCATCTTGAGTGCAATTACATGGACAGGACAACCAGGGGGTCAGGCCCAGCCAGCATGGGTTTAGGAAAGGCAGTTCCTGCTTGACCAACCTGATCTGCTTATATGAGCATATGACCTATGTAGTAGATGAGGGAAAGGCTGTGGATGTTTTTACCTAGATTTCAATAAAGCCTTGCTTACTGTCTCCCACAGCATTCTTCTGGGAAAGCTGGAAATCCAAGGCTTAGATGAGTGCACTCTTTGCTGTGTGAAAAACTGCCTGGATGGCCAGGCCAGAGAGTCATGGGGAATGATGCCACATCCAGTTGGAGGCGGGTCACTGGTGGAGTTCACCAAGGCTCAGTATTTGGGCCAATCCTGTCTAACATTTTTATCAATGATCTGGATGAGGAGATTGAGTCAGTAAGTGCAGATAACACCAAGTGTTGATCTGCTGGAGGGTAGAAAGGCTCTACAGAAAGATCTGGACAGGCTGGATCAATGGGCTGAGGCCAACAGAGTGATGTTGCCAAGATGAAGTACCTGGTCCTGCACTTGGTTAGCAACAACCCCAGGCAGTGCTGCAGGCTAGGGACAGAGTGGCTGGAAAGCTGTTGGTGGAAAAGGACTTGGGGGTGCTGATTGACAGTGGCTGAACATGAGCCAGTGTGTGCCCAGGTGGCCAAGGAGGCCCATGGCATCCTGGTCTGTGTCAGGAATAGTGTGGCCAGCAGGACCAGGGCAGGGATTGTCCCCCTGTACTTAACAGTTGTGAGGCCACACCTCAAATCCCGTGTCCAGTTCTGGGCCCCTCACTACAAAAAGGACATTGAGGTGCTGGAGTGTCCACAGAAAGATAACAGAGCTGGTGAAGGGTCCGGAGAGTAAGGCTTACAAAGAGCAGCTGAGGGAGCTGGGGTTGTGTAGCCTGGAGATAAAGAGGTTTTGGGGAGACCTTATCACTCTCTACAACTCCCTGAAAGGAGGTTGTAGCAATAGGGGTCGGTCTGTTCTCCCAGGGTACTGGTGACAGGACCAGAGGAAATGGTCTCAACTTGCACCAGGGGAGATTCAGGTTGGACATCAGGAAGAATTTCATCAGGACGGGTTGTTAAGTATTGGAACAGACTGCCCAGGGAGGTGGTGGAGTCACTGTCTCTGGAGGTGTTCAAGAGACACCTTGATGTGGCACTTAGTGACATGGTTTAATTGAAATGGTGGTGGTCACTCAAAGGTTGGACTCGATGACCTTGGAGGTCTTTTCCAACCTTAATGGTTCTAAGATTCCATATTAACTTTACACATAGGACTTTGAAGTTCCAAATTTGACAGCAGGGAGGTTTAATTCTGCATTATAAAAACCAATGTACTTATATACACACAAATTGTCAATACATCCAGAAAATGGTTTCTAATGCAAAGTTTTGATTGGAAAAAATGCAGAAACTTATTCTTCATTGCCTATCATTTTCTAAATGTCTAACTGATTTTCTCAAACTGTTTTTAATATATGCATCCATGCATATGTTTTCTCCCTTCTCCAGACTGTTTTGCTTTGCAGTAAACCCTCACCCTGATTTATGGTTTTCCATCTGGGAAACCATATGAAATAACCGTGATTCAATATTGAATTGTCTTCTCCCTCTACTTGTAATGTGTTTTGCCCAGTAACAGGTTTGACCAGCATACCCACTGGGGGAGGAGGAGTAGGCAAGTGGTGAAAAATTCCATTTTATCTTTTTTTTAAATGTGTGCGTGTGTGGTTTGTTTGTGTTTATTTTTGTTATGTTTTCTTATTTTTGTTTGTTTGTTTCTATACTTTTTGAGATGTTACTCAGGTTGATCTAAAAACCACGCGTAAAAATATTTTCTCTCAAGGAGAAGGAACAGGAAAACCATTCTTCTTCCTTCTTCATGTATTCCTAGTTCTCTTTTTTTAAAAATATTTTGGTTTCCAGATACTTGCTCATGTCTAGAATGTTGATTAAAAGTGATCATAATAAGGCAACAGCCTGCTCTCCCTTACAGACAAGATGAACTTGTTTCACTAGAGTAAACCTAAGATGAAGTGGCATAAATATAATGGTGGAAAATAATAGTGAGTGCTGAGGCAGGAATAGGAAAGCACTTCTCATTGTCAGCCTTTTCTATGGTGATTTCAGGGAGCATTGAATCATTCAGTTTATGTTGTCTCAGGATAAAGACTTTGCACAGAAAATACCTTGCATCTCACATGAGCTAGTGAAGTCCATGCTCTCTCTCTCTCTCTCTCTCTCTCATGCTAACTCTGTGGGATGGGAGAAAACCATCAGACACATGATTTTCCAAATGATTGAATGACTTCAGATGAAAAAAATGGCACTTTTCCTTTTTTTGCATTAGACCTCATGGAACTTATGTCGGCTTTTGTACGCACTTTTCCTGTGCCCTTCTGAGGCCTGAAGGTCAAGAGCACTGGACTTCCTTTAGAAGAAAGTGTTTGAGGTGAGCTGTTGGTTATTCAAATTCTTCACCAGGACAAGTTCAGAAGTGGGAGTGGGCTCCCTTCCTTCAGCCCTGGGTTGATTTGGGGAGGTTATTTTTGTACCTTCCTAGTCTGTTTGGCCAGTTTTTCTTGTTGGTGAGCTAACGAGAGTAGTCATACAATGATCACTGTCTTTTCTTAGTCCTTTACCATATACACCAAGACCTGTCAGCTTCAGACTAGAGAAAAGAACAAGGTTAAACAGCTGATCCCAACTGTTTAGTGATTCTGCAGCCATAGCCAAACCAAGTTCAGAGATGCCTAAATACAACCCAGTAAGTCATGATAGCAGAGTCATCACTCAGAAAATGCAGATAACACAGCCCATATAGCAATAACAACACTGATCTACTGGCTCACATCTTCTTTGACAGAGGTTTTGTTCTTGGTTTTCGTTCTTGCCATTCCACCTGCAAAAGAAGAGCTCAGTCAGTAATCTAGCAAACTATTAGGTCACCTGATGCACTTGGCAGTTGTGAGTAGCAGGTTTGGCCACCAAAGAAACCCAAAAAGATGAAACTGAGTACTTAGTAAAAAGTAGAAGAGACTTTTTAGGGTTTAAAGGCAGAAGCTCTCATCAAGAGAACTGAAGAAACATGAGGAGGATGCTAGGTAGAACAAGAAGTAATAATGTAATTTATGGGTAGCCAAATGACTGCCTGACAGGTGCAAAAGCAATTTAGCAGACTGTGGGATGTTTTTTATGCAGAAAGGCCTGTCTTTGGGGAGGTGCAGTTCTACCCACAGCAATTGCATCTGGAACAGCATCAGAAAGTAGGTATGACACAGGACTGTCATCAGCAGAGGCATCCATTGTATGCTAAGCCTGTATTTAATATAAACAAAACTACAGTGCATAAAGCAGCGTGTAGCTTGATGTACCACAAAAACTCAAATAAATCTTTGCCAATTAAATAAACACATGCCTGCAAGTCATATGATCTACTGCTCTACTCTTCTGCTGGGTTAATGCTATCTTACAGGGACATACAAGCCACTGGTAGGAAATGTCTCTGCCATAGAGGCAGGAACAGATGCTTATCTTAAGACCATCACAGTTCACAAGGGACAGTTTGCAACCCTGAATGTAGATGAAGAAACAGGCAGATGTATCCTAAAGAGTGGGATAAGTTCTGTGATGAATAAAATCTCCTTGGCCAAGAGATTCTGTCCATTCAGCATGGGGAATCTGAGGGTAAACCCAACTTCAATGACTTTCCATGTCCGCTACGTCAGGAAAGAACAGAGCAGTCTCAGGTGGTGTAGCAGACAAATCTCATGATGGGAGTCAAATGAGGCAGTAGATTCTGAGGAAAGCACTTTTAAAATAATAAGATGGTGACTAGGGTTAACAAAGCTAAAAGATGGCCTAAAGACTTTGGATGGCAGTTGCTGATGACAGCTTAATGCATCGAACTTCTTACCCCAGCGAGAGGGTGATGCTTTCCTAAGGGAGAGTTCAAGACAGGACTAACTTTAGGAGGAATGAATGATCTCCATAAATGTTTTTCCCTTTGTTAAGTTGTTAAACAAAATTTTTAACTTCCATGATAAACACAAAGTTTGCAGTGTAAGTAAAAAACCCAGCAGTTCCTTTCTTCCCTTCACCTTAGTTTCTCTTACATAAGTACAAAGACTACACTGTAAACACAGATCCCCTGTAGGAATAGCAGAGGGGGAAAATAAGATGAAGACTCCTTATTTGCATAACTAGTGTAGTACTAATAATGTAATCGTAATGAAGGTAATATAACATCTATTTAGATCAGAGTAAAAGAACTGAACATCAGTAAAAGGAAAGCATTATTCTAGAAGAGAGAGAAATTAATGAGAAACATCTTTTCATCATTCTGAATACACCCCATTAAATTAATTTGAGCAAGGTTGTCTAAATTCTGATATGTTCATAAATGTTTTTGTGCATACCAAGCTGAACTAGGTCCTGAAAGAAAGAAAAATGCCTTCCTAGACTCTTTCTCTATATGCAGCCAGAGCAGCAGAGTATTCATCAAAGCCATAAACAAAGTGCATAACCAGAGATTTAATTCTTGAAATTGCACTTGGCTACAGAACTTTCAAAACCATGTGAAGAAGGCCTTTTTGTTGAGTGTCTTACTGTAGCTTTAGAGTATGATGAAGTAAATTAATTCAAGGAAGTTATTATTGCTTGCAGTTTGCCTGTGATGAGAGCTGGGACTGCGTTTTCTTTTTGTAGCTTGGATTTTAATCTATGTTAATATTCACATCAACAGGATAAGTTAATGAGGCCCAAGCTCATTTTATTATCTTTCATCTGACTGAAGCTCTAAGCTTCTACCCGCACAGCCTGGGATACGCACTCTGCATGCTGGATGAGGAGAAGCAGTTTATTCTTGAGCATTTGTACTGCACAGACACGTGTGCACTGTGGTTGGTGTTCTCCATATGGGAAAGTTAATTTTATTTCTGTCTTGCTTGAAAACAAACAAACAATAAATCAGCAACACAAAAAAGAAAAAGGCAAAAAACAAGGAGTATGAAGAGAAATGCAAGCATGCCTGTGAGGTCTAAAAGAGAGCTGGGTATGCACGTTTTTCATTGCAGAAGACAATGATGGTTGATGATTGCTGACGTACACTGAGAAGAAAATAGAGCTTATTTGAAAGGAAGCTGTATGAAAATAGTAACTTTTTGATTCTTGAAATTATTTTTATCACATTTGAGTCTCCTGAAGTGTTAGCTTCTCATGATTTCTCAAGTAAGGACTGACAGCCTTTTCAGAAAGATTTGAACATCTCAGATGTTCCAGCATCAGTAACAACTGCACAAAGAACATTGGAAATGGCACGTGGAGTTAAGCTGGTAAGGTAGATGAAAAGGAAAAAAAAAAAGAAAATAAAGATGAAATGTGAAACTGTGTAGCTTTTCTGGATGTTGCACTGAGGAGAAATGTGGTTTGGAGCAGATTTGTCTGGCTGCTGAATGTCCCAGCCACTCTGCCTGCTTGCAGGAGCACAGGGTGCTGGAGCTGAGTTGGACAGGTCCAGGTGGATGAAGGAGAATTTTCACCTTCTTGATAGTTTTGAAAAGACTCAGTCAGGAGACTTTGTTAAAGTCTGGAAGAAGAGAGGAGTAGTCATTCTTCCTGCCATAGGATCAGGTTACCATAAAAGTTCAAAGCAAATTTCTTTTCAGAGGAATGGATGGGTAGCTGACACAACTGCTTCTGTCCCATGACAAAACAAGTAACTTTCTGCTCAGTGGAGGGAGGTCACAGAATCACAGAAACATTTAGGTTGGAAAAGACCTCTGAGATTACTGAGTCCAGCCTGTGACTGAACACCACCGTGTCAACTAAATGCCATGTTCAGTCTTATCTTGAACACCTCCAGGGGTGGTGACTCCACCACCTCCCTGGGCAGTCTATTCCAATGCTTAACAACCCTTTCCGTGAAGAAATTCTTCCTGATGTCCAACTTGAATCTTCACTGTCACAGCTTGAGACTCTGTCATCCTGTCCTGTCACTAGTTGCCCAGGAAATGAGGCTGACCCTCACCTTGCAATAACTTCCTTTCAGGTATTTTCAAATGCCTTTGGGTTAATCAGTTTGTTACTCCTACTACTGAAATGCTGTGCTACAGACCAATCAGATGAATGTCTTTATATGTCTTTCCATCCTCATCACAATTTTTCTTGTCCCTAATAGGAGTAGTTCTATATCAAATGACAGTATCATATAGAGCAAAACGGGATGGAAGGAAGGGCAGGTTAACACAGGGCAATAAAAGGTCTGTGGAGAATTCACATGTGCAAGCTGGAATTTCAAAGTTAATTCTTTCACCTTCAAAAAGTTGCATGCCAGCTTTTGTGGAGATGAGGGTGGCTTTAATTAGCAGTGAGCAAACGGGCCGCAGTGGGTGGAGCAGGCAGGTTGGGTCCCAGGTTGTGGCTACTCAAATCGGCTGCTCCAAGACAACTGAAAACTGTCCTCTAACTCAAGGGTCCATTAAATCTGGGATGTGTTTACTTGATTTTGTTTTGAAATTATTTTCATTTGTCTCAGTGAGATATGTCTGAAAGTTTTAAGCTGTAGCAAGTACTGTTCTTATTTGTTTGCACAGATTATACTGGAACAACTCATGCGTTTTTTCCACTTTGTTGAGCTTCACTCTCATCATAAATTGCTTATTTAAGTTCAAATGTCAGTTAATTCTTAGGTAAATAGATTCTTGGATTTTAAAATTAACACGAAGCAGAAAATATAGGATATGTTGGGAGAGAAAAAACTGAAAGTTTCTCAAAGAATGGGGACACTTATTAGAGAAATATTCTTTATCTCACAGCAGTATGACACATGTTCAGCTGTACTTTCAGCTTGGAGAGTTTATAATCTCAAAGGAAAATTCAGTGAAGGTCTCTGAAAACAATAAACTACGCGTACATGGGAAGAATAATGAAATATGCCCGTTCCCCACACCCTGACTAAGACAGTCTGGTTAAAAAAACCTGTTTCTTTGTAAGAACCAGTGTCTGTAAAATTTTTATAAGTATTGGTAATTTGCAAGCTTCACATTCCTCCAGCCTTTCAGTAATAATGAAAGCCTGGAAACAGCCTAGGATATTGAGGTAATGAACTGAATTTCAAACTTTGAGCCTCCTAGAATCTGAGGTCAAACTCTGAAGGAAAGTTGCTTCCATTTTAGTTACTAGCAACACCGAGGCAGTTAGTGACAGCATTGGCTTAGTTTCTGACAATTTTAACAGCTTTATTTGTACAGCCAGCTTTCTGGGATGACAGTGACTACTGTCTTTTGCTGGGGGTGCTCATATATGATGCTGACATTGATGTATCTTCCTCAGAAGTGATTGCAGCTGAATCCCTTGTTCATTTTCATCTTTATGACTCTCAAGCCATCTTCTTGTACATGTGTGTTGGTTGTTTTGGCATTTTCCCCCTATTCTCCCATTAACTCTTGCTTTTCTCAAACAGTGTCTTCCAGTGACCTAAGTATGAGCCAAGGCAAACTGAAGAGGATTTCTTTCCAGTGTTGAATTAGGATGAGTTGTGGGGCTTATGGAATTCTTAGAGATTTAATCTTTATCTTGTCACTCTCCCTCTCAACCCCAGTGTGAAGTTACTGTCCTTACTCCCCTTTTTAATAACAACATCCTTCCACCCACCAGTGCTCATGAGGAGAGTCAATGTATTTGGAAATGTGGCTGCCTTTAGGATGAGCAACTAACAGATTTCTTCCTTTTACCTTTCTTGAGGAGAAGCTGATCCATGCTCAGCAATTTGCTCTTCTCAGCAAGTCTTTTAGTAGCACCTCCATCTGCAGATGACCCTCTCACTCAGGCAGGTGGTCTTAGCACCTTTTCAGGAGATACTGCCTTTATCTCCTGAACTGCTCAAGAGATGACTTTCACCTCTACTGTTTTGCCTGTGTCTCTCTGCTTCAGACACAGGCCTAGTAGGGAAAAAAGGAAAGGGTTTCTCATGTTGGAGGAATGGTTTTGTTCTCTGGAGTTGTAAGAGCTGTCCTTGTGGTGTGTTGTACATGATGTGTCCAAAGCAAAAGGAACACGAAGTCTCCCAAAGAGGGATCTTTGTGTTCTGGAGAACACTTTGCTCTTACAAAGCTCATGCTGGTTTGTATCACCAGTTGGTAGCCTGCTTAATCATGTGGACTAGTTTGATGTCAGCTAGCTTGTTTGGTGAGGATGTGAGGTTCCTCCCTCCTGCAGAAGAGGTGTATCTATCCCTCTGTCTGCTGAGGGGTTGCCTAGTGTTTGGGGATACAGGAGTATCCTTAGACAGGGCAGAGTAGGATCCAGTACAGCAGAGCACTTTATGAAGACAAAGACACGTGCATGTTTTCTTGCCTGCTCTTTTCTGGTTTTTCATTTCTGCATCATGCTCTATTTTCCTTTCAAAGAGGGAATGTTCGGCTGCAAAAGCTCAGGATTTTGTGGCAGAGCAGGCCAGGGCCAAGGAGGATTAATTCTGAGCTGGGAATGGCTTGTGTGTTTACGTGCTTGGAATGACTTTTGCTTTTAAATGCTTGACAAATTCCCAAACCAGGAGGTGACATGGGTGTCTCTGCCTTGATGCTCATGGTGTTTTCCAGGCCATTAATGCTGAGCTGCTTATACTTTCTCTGTGTCCTGCTAGTTCTCTCTGCAACACATACACATACATACTCCTCATATACAGGCTCCACACCTGCCTCCTATTTTCCAGTAAATTTGACTTGCCAGAATGGACAACTTTACATCTGTGGGATGATTTGCTACCAGTGGCAGCTCCTCTGCTCAAGGCATCCCACATTGCTGAGGGCAATGGTAGGTAGGTGGGTGATGTGGTCCCTGAGGTGGTTGCCGCTGTGGGTTGTTAATGTAATTGACACTTTTCTTAGCTTGTGTGGCACCCACTGCATGTGGGCACAGGATCAGTCTGGTCAAAGCTTGTGTTTGCTGACTCATGAAGGTGCCTGTCCTTTCTCCTGAAGCTCAAGGTCATGTGAGCTTCTTTTTGCATACTTCTTTCTGCTAGTGAGCCAGCCCAGAGACTGCTTGCTGCTGGTACCTACAGCTCCCATCCTCAGATCTATTTGACCTCTACTGAATTTAGCCTCTAATATTCAGGAATTTGTTTAAATCCTTGAGTGATGCTTAGCTTTGATGGGCATCCATCAAAAAAAGAAAGTAGCAGCCACTGTCTTCGGGGCAGTGAAGGACTTTCTCAGTGTTTGGAGATGTCTCTTCCACCTTCCTCCACCTGTGTGTCTTTCCCTCTTTCCCTTCATTTGGCCTACTTCAGAACTTCATCATCAAGGGGGGCAGTTTAAATCAGCTGCAGTTTGCAAAGCTGGTGGCTCAAAATGACTGCAGATTGCCTGTGGTGACACAGATGTGGTGGTACTGCCAGCCAAGGTTGCCCTTGCCAGCAGCTTGGGCTCTCCCTTCCCACCTCTTCCAATGCATTTCTAGACCCTCTGTTGATCCTCTGCAATGTCACTGAGTGAGTAGTGACAAGCACAGTAGTGGTCTCAGAGTCCTGATAGACTCAAGAGGCAGAGTGCTCTTGAAAGTGTACTCATGAATAATATTCACACATATTAAGTAATAGCTGTAAGTACTATTCACCATGTCAAGAGATGGCGAAGGCAGTTCAGTTCAGGGAGAACTGAACTCTGATAAAAATCATAATGCTTAAACCATTGTAATAAATCTGTCAGTCTTCTCAGACAGTGAGAAGAAAACCCTTATTAAACAAGCCAGTGACAGGGAGAGTCAGCTTGCTGAACAGGCAAACCAGCCCATCCTTTGGACTGTGGTTTGAGGGCACAATAAAACCCTGCTGATATCCATAGGGTGCTGTGAAAGTGCTGGGACAAGCCTTGCAGGGCTGGCTTCCAGCAGCTAAGCAGTCCTGACCAGAGATTGGCGGAAACACTAATCCGGTCTTGGGGAGAACAGGCACATTGTGCTGGGACTTCTAATGAACAAACAGTTCGGAAAAGATCAGAAAAGATTTGACTATCAACCTTCTAGGAAAGGTATTATATATCAAAATTAAAAAAAAAAAAAAAAAGAAAAAAGAGGAAAATGCTCTTTCCTTACCTTCCTTGATTTTATTTATTTGAAAGTAGTGCTGCAAGATTAACAATCTTGCATGAATTCAATAGCAACTTCATGATTGTATAGGAAGCATATTTGTTGTGGCTGTGGAAACTCAATGGTTCAAGTAAAGTTGTCCCCCTGACATCTCCCTCTTGGTTTTTTTTCATGACCCTTTAAAGTTATATTTCACTTTGTTCTTGTTTCCTATTATTCATGAGCAATTCTGAGTTCTTCACATCCTCCCACAATTTCTGGTTGAATATAGGTTTCATATTGAAGTTGTTCTGTACTTTTATCCTTTCTTGAATGAGCTTTGATGTATCTGTTTGAGTTTCTTCTGCCATCTGGTATTCTGCACTGAGAGCCACGATCCACACTGTTAACTCCTCACTGGTATTTTCCTCTTTTTGTGTATGTTCAGAGAGACTCCTAAGGTGCATCAGAAATCTACTGGAAAACCATTTGTGGTGGTTCTAATTCACACATCTTGGGCTTTGTGACATTTTGTGCTGACGTTGAGGATGTTCCCCTATTGAAAAGCAAACAACTCAAAATGATCTCTCCTCTCACTGTCTCGTTGCCCTAGATTCCCACCCTCCTCCTCTTCTGCTTTGCAGAAGAACCTGCTTTAAGACACAAAGTCCATCACATGCACGAAACTAGATGGAGAGGCTTAGTGTTTGCCCTCATGCAGCAATTGGTGTTTATTCTCAGAAACTTCTCCTTTGTTGATGCAGAGGTTTTTCTATTGAGCTGGAAGATTGTCTCAACTTCAATAACTTGCGTGAAATAGTAAAATATTTTTTTTCTTCTGGATTCACATTCACTGTGGGGCAAGAAAGAACAGCGTGTGGGCTAAGTGTGGTTTGGATATAAATGTTCAGTACATGTTTTGATTATTTTCCCATTTGAAAAAGGTCTTAGACTTCACTCATAGTTACTGCAGTAATCATATTTCAGGGCAGAGGCTCGTCTATCTATTATCTGCAAATGCAAACTGTTCAACTACTAGGATGTGTATTTTTATTACATACTACATTTTTATTAAAATGTGGTGTTGTAATAGGATTCCTCTTTCTCCAAGGAGGCTTTTATATATGCCTATGTTTATATATATACACACACACACTCATTAAAAATGATTTTGCTATGGCAGAAGAGGGCATAGAGTCCAAAAAGCTAAGTTTTATATATTTTATTCATAAAAACAGATTTGCAACAATTTATTAAAAATTGATCTCATGCAGTATAAGGTTATACAAGAAATTCTTCATTTACATTTTATTCTGGCAGTTCCAGTCTAGTTTAAAGCATTTGTGCACTAACATCATTGGAAAATGCCATTGGGGCACAGCCTCTTCATAAATTTACAGTACATTTTTGCTGCAGTATAAAAGAACAGAAACATTAAATAGCTATATTCACTTGGTTGGTCTTGTTATCTGCAGTAAAGTAAAAAAAAATGTTATGGGAGAAACTACAGTATCATTGAGACAAAGAATGTACTGCATGGTTTAAACCTAATAAACGTCACACAGTCAGTATTCACGAAGTTACAGACACACACACACACACACACACTCACCTCCAATGGTCCGATACTTCTGAATTATTTTTTTTCCTGCTAAGTTGGAATAATATTTCTACAGAGATCTTTGTGTATACATTATATACAATATTGTAATTTTCTCTTTGTAAAAATTAACATTCCTTTTAAAATAAACCAGGCCCTGATGATATTAATAAAGCAAGAGAATACTGTCAACACACATTGAGTGACGACGTCAGTGTTTAGTGCTTAAACAGAGTAATGAGTTCTAGTTTATCTGTGTTTATACTTACATGGTTTTTTGTTCTAAAAGCTACAGATATTTCCATAACCTCTCTTACTGTATGTGCCAAGTGAAATATTTTGTGATGCTCCTGATTGTAA
Source organism: Orthonyx spaldingii (assembly GCA_013397795.1). NCBI lineage: Eukaryota > Metazoa > Chordata > Aves > Passeriformes > Orthonychidae > Orthonyx > Orthonyx spaldingii. The sequence goes on from VZTJ01004275.1 coordinate 1,407,877, forward strand.
GATTCAGATACATATTCATGTTGGTTTTGGCCACTATGAGGTGTGTTTTATTTTTAATGGAGATTTATGCTAGCTTGTCAAAGTTGCAGTTAAATCCCTCAGCTAATGAACCCCTTCAGCTGTGCTTCAGTCATTGCTGATTTGTAAACCTTTGTATGAATGTCATTCCAAAGGTTTGGTCTGAGGGACACAGGTGTTGATCAAAGAAAACTGAGAGCCCAGTGGGTGCTTCATGTGGGTTTTTTTTTCCCCCTACTTTTAGCAAACAGCTCTGGCAGTTTGAGAGGACACATTTCCAGTCCCTTGGAAAAAGAAGCTGCATGTGTGTCTCACCTGTGCCTGAGGGTTTGGCTCTAGAGTTGGTCCAGACGGTACACCACTATCGTTCCTCCTAGTTACTTTGGTTCAGGGAAAGGAGCTAAAGTATAAAATCCTTTTCTTTTTTTCACAGTCTTTTCAGGATTCAGATAAAATATTCTATTGGTCAATTTGATTTGTCCTCTCTATTATCCACTACAACTGTCACACGTACGCAGGTACGAAGCAAACATAGTGTATATTCACATCTAGGTGCCCTGCAGGCTTTGCCTGCAGCAGCAAAGTGCTGTGCCCTAATCCCTCCCCCCCAAGTCCACTAAATTAATTTTATTGTAATTATGTGTGACACAATTCAAACAAACTAGGAAAAACAATTCATCCTGTGACATTAAGACTTTACTACCCATCTGTCCTCAGTTTCCTGAGTTATCAGCCCTAGGACTTTGAATTTCAGACAGTTTAGTGTGTTACGGTTGGTGGTGTTTATTCTGAAATAGGTGCAGAAACTTCCTAAAAATGAAGTTGCAGATGGTCAGCAGCCACCACCATTGCCCCTGGAGAGGGCTGAAGTGCTCTGCTTGCAAACAGCAGCTCTGCAGCTGGTGGCAACTCAGAGCTGGAGCTTTAGGCTCTGCTTGGGTTACACATAGAGCTGCAAGGTAAAGGTGACCCTGCTCACAGCATGGCAGAGTCTCAATGACACCCGAGGAATCATTTCTCACAATTCTTCTTTCCTACTAAACATCGTCCCTGAAATGAAAAAAAGCAAGACTAACCAGTGCAGAATGTTTCCAGCGATTTAACACAATTCTTGTAAAAATGAGTGTATCTATTTCAACATGGTATAGCTCAACCACTGCATTTTCCTTACATGGATACAGTATAGAATTGCATGTTCTCAGCAGCCACATAAAGCTCAGTGACATTTGAGTGTTTTGTTTTTTTTTTCCTAGTGTCTTTTTTGCAAGATCCATATATCCCAGCCTCCTTGTTGCTAGTAGAAATTTTGGAAGAAACATTTTTCAGTGACTTCTAGGTGAAGAAATAAAAACTTCATGAATAAGGCTACAGATCAAACTCCTTGTGTCCTCCTTTGCTTTTTCATACGAGTTACGTGGGCACTCCTGTGACGAGGGCCTCAGCAGAAGTTCCTCTGCGGTAAGAGCCAATGTTACATGTTTGTAGCAGAGTTCTAGGTCAGATGTTTAGTCCAGTCATTGAGTACTTAAAAGCAGTTCAGGAAGCACTGATCTCCCGCTCCTACAGCCCTGAAACCATCACTCGGAAGGAGGGTGGCACGTGTCTGTGCCGAGGACTGGCACTGGGGCTTACGCACGGGCTGGCACAGCTGGCATCCACTCCTCCTATGGACGGCAGGTAGGCGTGGTGAAGGATGGGCAGCTGCAAGGACAGCCGGCGCTGTATGCTGCGGGAGAGACAGCGAGAGAGAGGAGCGTTAGCCGAGGGGCAAATGGAATACAGCACAAAGCTGGTGTGCTCCCAGGCTGCTGCGGGAAAGCTCTCTGTGCCTGCCGCTGTGACCGAGAGGGTTAATGCCAAGAGCAGTGCACTTGCTGATGTTGAGCTACGCCACCACCATGCTATTTTCCCCTCGGGGAATTTTTTCTGACAGGTTAGACACGACAAAGGAAACTAAGTGTGCTTTCTCAGCACCCCACAACCTTCTGAAATTCCCAGGCACATTCAGGTTAATTGTTAGACTGCTGATATCAAGAAAAGGGAAAACCTTAAGTTTGCAAAGAGGGCGTACGGCTTAGTGACTCCCCACCCCTGCAAAGACCCGGCCAACTGTGTAGACATGCGTGAGGCCAGACTGAATTTCAAGCCACGCATCACTTAGCATAAGGATGTTAGTACTAATGATGGCATTTTTGCAACTGCAGCTAATGATGGCATTTTTGCAACTCCAGCTAAAGCAAACACAGGTGCATGGCTGGGGGGAGTTAGGACTGATGGCTTTTTCCTCTTTTAAGTAGTTCCTCTTTAAAGTTTGGGTCTGTGCTTTTGTGGTGATAGGTACTTTTGAGTTCTGTCAGTCAGTGCTATGGGACTGAGAAGTTGGCACTCTAACAGCAGTCCTGCCCAACACCACACCAAAATTCAGTGTTCAGAAACCACAGATGCTGTATACATTTTTCCAGGTGGATTGACATCATGATAACGTGTTTAATTTTTTTTTTTTACACAGATACCAAATCATGGGCACAGGTATCACATCTAAGCCCTTTCCTTGGAGAGGTTGTTGCCATGAGAAAAGGGCTCTGCTACCCCTGTGGTGTGGATATACTAGCACCTTTCACAAAATCAAAATCCTGTTAAGGTTTGCTAGTGTAAAAGATGTTTTCAGTCATTTTATCATCAGGATGGCTTTGCATTTGGAGACATTCACACTTGAAACACAGAGGCACTTTGTAAAGAGAAGAGAGATGTCAAAGTGACTGAGCTGAACTGAAGACTGGCTTTTGGATTTCAGAACAAAAATGCCCATAGAAAGCATTGTATCAATATAATAGAGTTTTAAATTTATGTTTGCCTGTTATCTGATACAATGACAGTATATAGACAGGCCTTTATAAGAGGCGTATGTTTGAAAGCTAGCCTTTGGAGAGCCTTTCTGATTCAAACATTTAATTGCTTTTTTGCTTTGTGTTAGGTAGCAGAGACAGATAGCAAGGCATCCATTCACTGCTTGGGGACCAAGCAATATGGCTTTTAAATTCAAACAGAAAGAAATGTAGTGTTCTTCTCTTTAGTTTCTCCACTACAAATTTTGGCTTATTTATACAGAGGTGCAGTAGAAATAGCTGTTGTCTGCCTACCCAGGAAACTCTTTCTCATTGTTTCTCCCCCTGAAACTCCCTTTAGAAGTTTCATGCAGTGTTAGTCCTCGGTGATGATCATTCTAGCTCCAGCAATGCTTTCCTGGAACTAAACAAAATCCATTCATAGTTATTTTCTACTGTGCTCAACTCTTTCTGGTGTTATCAATGAAGTCATGCCTTGTTCCCAAGGAGTGCAGAGGTGGCATGGCTTGCTGTTTCCCTGCGCTGAATCCTTATGAGCCTGATGCTGTGGATTGTCACTCGGTCTCTTGTTGAGGGGTCAAATGCAGAATTGCCTGCACTTATTTTCCCACCAGTGGAAATGCTTACTTTGTTCAACCATTATAGACTTCTCAATAAAGGGTTTTTGAAGCTACTCCAAGAGAATCCAGTTGCATAATCAAGTGAATAGGATTTTTTTTTCATCCATTTCAGTGTTAGCCATACCATGGACAAAGCATGTTTACTTAGTTATGCCAACGGTGGCTGAAGTGGGTGGCAAATTTTGTCTTAACTGTCCTAAAAAGTTTACTTTCACTTGAAAACTTGGTTCCTGGAATTGGGGCAGAGAACTGTAGCCTGGAGACCTGCACACAATTAAGAATGTAGACAAAACTCCTAGGGCGAAACACGAAACAAAACAAAACAAGTAGCAAAATAAAAAAAAAAAACCTGCTATTTTTGCCTGAAGTGAAAGTAAATCTTGTCCCTTGCCTCACTCTTTATAGGTTTTTTTTCCCCAATATCAGATTTTCCGTTCTCCCACTTCAGCCACATTTTGCCTATGCTTTCGGGGAAACCCTTGGTATCAATACAGGCTGGGGGATGAAGGAATCGAGAGCAACCCTGCCAAGAGGAAATTGGGGGTGATGGTGGATGAGAAGCTGGACATGACCAGGCAATGTGCATTTGCAGCCTAGAAAGTCAATCATATCCTGGGCTGCATCCAAAGCAGTGTGGCCAGCAGGGCGAGGGAGGTGATGCTGCCCCTCTGCTCTGCTCTGGTGAGACCCCACCTGGAATTCTGCATTCAGCTGTTCTCATAAGAAGGATGTGGACCTGTTGAAGTGAGTCCAGGCGAGGGCCACAAAGAAAATCAGAGGGCTAGAGGATGTCCCCTATGAAAAGAGGCTGAGAGAGCTTGTGTTTTTCATCTTGAAGAAGAGAAAGCTCCAGGGAGACCTCAAAGCTGCCTTCCAGTACCTAAAGGGGGCTTACAAGAAAGCTGGAGAGGGACTTTTGTAAGGGCATGGAGTGAGAGGATACTGTGTGAGGTTTTAAACAAAAGAGGGTAGATTTAGACCACATATAAGGAATGAATTTTTATGATAAGGGTGGTGAAACACTACCACAGGTGGCCCAGATGCCCCATCCCCAGAAACATTCAAGGCCAAACTGGACAGGGATTTGAACAACCTGATCTACTTGAAGTTGTCTCTGCTTATTGCAGGGGAATTGGACTGGTTGACCTTTAAAGATCCCTTTCAGCCTAAATAATGATATGACTTTATGTATTTGTTTCAAGCTGTCCATACTATATAGACATATATGTATGTGAAAGCACATATATGGTCAAGTGTTTTGGAGAGGGAATGTTTGATATTAGTGGGTCTAGAATCACAGGCAACCACTGAAGGCGATGGAAAGGTGATTCCACACACACAGCACCCACTCATCAGGATTCTGTGTTAGAACTGGGCAAGTGTCCTCAGCTCTGTACAGAAATACCATTTATTAGGGAAACATAAAATCAGGTAAAACTTTGACTTCCAATGTCAATACGTACAGAAACACAATGCAGTGCACATGGGAATGCACAATACCACAAGGAGGGGGGTGAGGCGTTTGAAATGTATTTTAGTTTTGTTGTAGAAAACCACTTACAAGATCCATTGGTAAGTCGGGGGACTGAAACAAATTGCTGCAAACATCTGAAGTTCTGCAGGAGTGTGTAAACTCTGTCTAAGCACTCAGGGATTATTTCAGTTAATTCTGCACCACATTAAAGTTGATTTTTGGCAACTGCAGGGAAGCTGGAGAAGTTCTAAAAGACTACAGTAAAGCAAGATGTTCTACTAGCAAGTAAATCATTCTAAACCCACCTTAATGACACATTTGAGTAAGATTATAGATAGACTAATATAAACCACTCTCAGTGAAGAAACCAAATAACAAAGGCCTGTTCATGCTGAGGCATATGGCTGCAATGCAACAATCCAGTCACTTTTTTGAATGAGAATTTTTTGTTACTTAAATTAACATAATTGGCTCCAGTTATGCTTTGAAGTTATGCTTTGAAGGTTACAAAAAACCCTGCATATAGAAATAGTCTATTAAAATCACAAGTTTTAGTGGGGTCCTGTAGAAATCTGTCATCACCTCTACTTAGAGATCTGGAAGACTGTTACATATTACTGCTGTTAAAATGAGAATGGTATAAATTTTAATAGCACCAAAACTAATGACCTGATGGATGTAGGTCACTGATGAGAAGGGACAACATGCAGGAAAGAAGGTGCATAGAAGTCTTTAAGGGTCACAGAAGATAACCCATTGAATGTGGCCATCACGCAGATAAGCTGACTGATGTGATCTTTAGATAAGCAAGCAGAACTGCCCATCAGGAACGAAGAGCAGTTTTATGCTCATCAGAGCAGATGACTTTGCCTGAGAGACAACTCATCCTACTGAGGAATGAATGATATCTATTCTAAACTGGTTCAGGCTGCTCTCTGGACCTGAGATGAGCTGGCACGGTGCAGTGTCTTTCCACACAGCTAAGCATCCCCCAAGATTGTTGCTGAGCATTACCTGGGAGAGTACAAGCTGATACAGCTGTGCTAGGGGGTATGGTAAAAAGCACAGTGGGAAATCAAAGTGCAGGGCTTGCGCCTGTGCACTGGCACTGCTTTGCCTACTATAGGAGGTTCTGATTTGTATTGTGTAGACAGTGTAAACAGGAAAGAAAGCAGTCAGCACCCACTTTTGCTCCTCTTACCTGATGGCTTGACTGGGTATGGAAAATTTTACATGGCAGTATGGATAACCTACTGGGTCCTGCCCAGCAGGAAAGGGAGTAAGATGCCAAGGGAACTGAGAATCGTATGTATTTGTGTTCTAAGGCTTCTTTACAGTCATTCAGACTGCATTTTCCCTAGGTGCAGGGTTCTAAAGCTGAGCCAAGAACAAAAAAATTGTTTTTCACATTCTGATTGAGACAATGTAAACATCACCCTATCAACAAATGTGAAACACCTTGCTGCACTACTACCTGGAGTGTGTGCATATTGCTGTGCCTTCACTTTGGACACAACTGTAGAATAAGGGATCTTACTTGCAATGAGTCAAATGTAGCACTAATGGTAAGAAAGAATGAAAAAATTCCAAATCAGCTCTTTTCTGGATTCTGTAAGAGCTTTCATACTGGAAGATGTCAGTTCTCATGAGTGCTGACAAGCACAGGAAGCTGGGATGATTTTTTTCCCCCACAGCCATTAAGGAGTTAAAATTTCTGCAGGCAAGTGATTGTCTTAACATCATCCTTTCACAGGCTTGTGACCAAGAGGAAATCTTTTTCAGACTAATGTCCTTGAGATTTGTGTTCTTGAATAAGAAATAAGCTTATCAGACTGTGTGACTACCTATTAGATGCCCTATGTATGAAGTGAAATTGGAAAGACAGAAACTACAGCTTGCCTTTAACCCTTTAGCTCAGTTTTTGGTTTTTTTTTTTTTGAAAAAAATTATATATTTATCAACCATCAAAGGACAGAAGTGCTGCCAGACAAGCTGAAAAACGAGCCCAGGGGTGCAGAAGGATGTCTTATAGAGCACAAACTTTGGAGAGAGCCAATCTCTTGTCAAAAAGAGGGAAGTCCTGAAGACAGCTATACATCTCCTCCCTGGCATATCCACTGTGCCTGGGCAGTGTGGCTCTGGTACCCAAACTGCCATCTTGTTCTCAAGGAAGACAGTGACCCATGGACCTGGCACAGTCACAGCTGTGAAAATGCTGGATGACACTGTTTAGATTTAGCAGGACTTTATTAATTGCTTTCCATAAATGTCAGAGACTGCTCAGATTTGTATTGAGCAATCTCCAGGACCTTTAGGAAATCTCAGTCTTCTCATCAGTTATCACCAGCCTAGAGGAAGTTCTGTCATCATCAAATGTTTTTCTTTGTCTTTATTAAATCTGTATCAAGCCAATTAGATTATCTGAGTGTCTGTGTTTTTCTTAGCATCTTTCTTAATGTAAGGGGGCACATGTGGATGAGGCTGCATTCACACTACATTATTTCTGACAAATGGTGCTGAAAAAAACGCAGGCATCTAATAGCTATGCATTAAAGCACTCTGCCGACCCCATGAAGTCATGAGAGCTCTCTCAGCAAGAACCATGCTTTTGTGAAATTACAAGATATTTCATCTACTGTGGGATTTTTTTTTTTTTTTTCTGCGTATGTGTGTGTGGATTAGCTTCTTTGCAGGTTTGGGTTGGGTTTTTTCTTTGAGTGCAAGGACAGAATTAGAAATCCACGTGTTTTCCTCTACCAGGTAGTACAAGACAGTAGCTACTATCTGCAATCAGGGTTGCTGTTGCTGATGTAATGTGACTCATTCTAGTAATCTGTTTAATTTATTCTGTTTTTAAATAAGCTTTTAGATTGCCCAGGAGTCTGACAGCTATTAGCTCAGACACTGATGAAGCGATGCTCGTGTAACCAGGCTGCTGTGGGGAAACAGATGATCCAGGCACACACAAGAGCGGCGCTTCCCTGAGCTCTGGCCCGTGGCAGGTCCTGCTCAGCTAGTGCCGGGTAGGACACAAATTTATTGTATAAGTTCCTAGAGAGAAAAGCTGACACCAGAAGACTCTTTCCCCTCTCTAAATCTAGCCAGTGTTTCATGCCATCCTCTCCTTGTAGCTGCTGCATTGTTTCTAAGGGAAACTACTTAGTGCAGGCTTTCCTATGCCAAAACTCAGGTCCAGCTGCTATGGCAACGTTGAAAAGCCCTCAGGACATTTTTTATTTCTCAGCTAGCTTAAGAATGTAAAAGAACAAAATGTCTATGCACACCATGAACCCCTCTGGCTGGTGTGTGGAAGGACTTGGACTTTTGACAAGCATCATGAGATATTTGTGCACATATGTACATCCTCTTCTCTCCTCCACACACTAGTGGTTGGGCACAGCTCATCCTGTAACTCTCTACAGAAACTTTGGACATCATGCTATGGATCTTTCTGACAAGAGAAAAGAAGCATGTTGGTTTGCCTTTGGGGCACCTCAGGATCTAAAGCCCCCAATACCCTTTAAATTTCATTGGGGTGGTGAGCTGGTGGCAGGGAGGCATCACAGTACAACGTTGCTGCCTACTGGTACTTCAGAAGGTGCCATTCACATTTCCTGTTGCTGATTTTTCAGGCTCTCTCTCTGTAGCTGGGGCTGGCTGAAAGGGGGTTACAGTGAAGGTGTTTCCATAAACATGGAAACATGCATGGAAGGGAAATATGGGCTTTGATGAAATGCAATAATTTAAATTAACATCTTGTCAGCAAGGTAATGATGTATACTTACTGTTCTGGAGAGTTGATGTCTTCTATGGGATCTTTGCTTGTTCTGGAAGGGTCTGATGAGCCCCACTGTGCTGGTGGATTTTGATCAAGATGATTTTTCAAAATGGCTTTCTCACCATCTGGATGGACAACACATTCAATTTTACTTTACTGTGACCAGGTGACCATTTTAAAATTGTTCCATTTTAAATTTTCCCAGATAACCATAATGTCACGAAGTAAACTCATAGTACCTATATTCCAATATAATCTCAAGTTTTGCTGTGAGAGTTTGGTACTCTTATGTTTTGGATGATGTGTTCCTCCATAGGAGATCCCATGAAGAAACAGAAAAGTGACAAAACCTCTTTGTCCTTTCTTTGCTTCTCCCCACCTTTAAAAAACCCCCACAAACCAATTCTTGTCATCCTCTACCTCTATGTAGCCGTATCACGCTCTCTCATCTAGTCTTAGGCTGTGTGAAAAATTAATGTAACCACATTGTTCTTTCAGTTAGAAATTGTAACCTTTTCATAAACCCTTGGTCTTAGGACTTTTCCTAGAAAAACTATAATCTCATTGATGTATAAACCCTTGATACTCTTACAATCACACAGGCAATTAAGTGCTGTCATTTGACTATCTGCTGCTGCTATCATTTTTAGCATGGAAATATGATTTGTATCAGTTGCACTGGTCCACAGGCTGTCTACAGCAAGGACAGCTAATGATGTCATTACACGTTTTTCTTTTCTGCATAGTGGTAACAAAAACGATCATAATTCTTGATTCCCCTGGGTGTCCTAGGAATCCCTGGCTAGCTGTGCTGAAGCCCATGGCATCATTCCCCCTGAGAAACACGGGCGAACACGGCCATTTTAAAAAGATCCTTTCTGTTCCTGCTTGCTTTTTCAAAGTCTCTTTCTGTGTTAAGCCAGATAAAATCACATGAAAAGCATCTGAATAATGAGGGCAGTTCACAGTTTTCATAAATAATTACAGAGCAGCTCCAAATCCATCACCAGCAGTTGTCTGCCACACAAACAGAGAAGCAATGATTGCCGCAGGCATTGAGGCAGCATGGAAGAGGAGTCTGAGGTAAATTCTTGAAGAGAGCACTGGAGGATTTGAACGTAAAATGGGTATGAGGGGGAAAAGCAGGGAAAGAGTGAAGAAAAAGGAAAATGGCATGAAAAAGCTGGTACATTTTGAAGGCTTAAGCTGTTTTTCTGTTGTACTCATGTTCAGATGCCCCAAATAAGTCTCAGTTCCCAGCGTGCTATGAATATATATGTTATCAACAGGCACTGGGGGAACAAAGCAAGCAGCAGAAACACAAAGTGAGGAAAGAAGCTGGAAGCATAAATGTTTTGAGGGCAAACTCCAACATCCATAATTGCCATCCCAGCAAGGTCATCCCTGGCATTATTTGATAGCATTCACTTCCTGCTGTGAAAAACCTAACAAGCAAGGAACAACCAAGTGTGTAGGCGAGGAGGCAACAACTTGCAGACATGGGGATCACTACAACTCAGAAGCAGAGACAAGATTTTTCACTTATGTTGCATTGAAAAGAAGGACCTGGGTGAGAAAGATGGTGAACAGAACACATGAAGCTGCTTCAGCTGGGGCAAGAAAATGTCACTAGAAGAGAGCTAAGGAATTCAGTTGTAGCAAGAAGAGTGATTAAAATTAAGAGATGGCAGGATTCAGTGATGGTTGAGATGTGAAGGGAGTACAGCAAACAGTCAAATCTGACAGTAGCGAAGATAAGCAATGAGTCTATCATCTCAGGACAGCCTGAAGTTTGCTGGTGTGGCATTTGCTGTCACAAGAGTTCAGTTTTTATTTTCTGTACATTGCATTTCTTTGTGTATCAAGTTTGACATTTACATAAAAGTCTTGTGATGTCTATAAACAGACATGCAGAAAAGAACACTTTTTACTTCCGTGATTAAAACCAACATTCAGTCCTGAGCTGATATAAGCCGACAATGGAAACTGCTGACTTTTTGATATAGACCAAAGTAAAAATTTGAGTAACCCTTGTAATAAGGGAAAAGCGCTATGATTTAATTATTTCAGGATTCCAGCTCCTGTGGCCAAGATAACATTTTACAAAGCCACTAAAGATATAATTCTTCAACAAATGATTGGAAAATGCAACTGTTGCTGTTTGGGAGAATGTTATTTAATATAATAATCTGCATTGTACACGCTAAAGGAGTTTCATGTACTTTCAGATGTGCTGAGAGAGAGAGAAGGAGGTGGTCCTTGTCAAAAAGATGGGGGATTTAGTTTAGAGTAGAGCAGAAATCATATATTCTCTTCCTACTCACCTCTCAACACCAACTGCCCATATATCACCGTGTGTTATTCTTAATAGACTCTTTTCTACCACTTTTGCAGATGACTCGCCCTTAATACACTGAATAAATTTCTGTATACAAGACTACAAAATGCAACTTTTACTGTCTATCTATAAAATACAGACAAAATGCACATAAAATTGTCACTTTTTTTTTTCCTTTTTCCTTTGCCTCTTTCAAGGAAAAAAAAAAAAAGTTAGGTAATTCTTATTTGTTAAGCATTTTGGGAGAGGAGTTGTTAGATTTTTATTTTGCAGCTATGGAAACTAGAATATCTTTATTTTTCATTTACCTTTCATTTAAATAATGAAGAGCAAGATTCTCACTTAGTCATATGCTTCTGGGAGCTGGAGCTTAAAGAAAAAACACTATTGCCATATGCACTTAAAAAACTTAAGGGTTTAGAAAACTAGTTTTACATACGTGAACAACTGAAAGAAAAGAAATTAAGGGGAACAGTAAACATTTGATTTCCCAGTTTCCTCTGGAAAGTGTAACAGTGCTTTCGATACTTTCCCATCTTCTCTTCCTCTGTCCATTAAGTACGCCACCTGGAAAACACCCTTCATTCTCAGGGTACTGAGAATCTGCCACTGAAGATTCTACCCCGTAAATTGCACTGGGGTGATGTAACTACCTTCTAAATTGAAATTACATTAGTCAGAAGCACCTTCTAAATAATTTTCACCTTTGTAGACCTCAAACTGGAACTCAGAAGTCTGGATAAGTGCTGCCTGAGCACTTTTCATTCAGAAAGCTGTCGGGAGAAAAGATAAATACATCTCAAGGGCCTCACAGAGCACTCAGCAATGGGCTCATTATAAAACAAAGCTCGCTGCCAGTGGTCGGTGAGAGCCAGCAGGCTTTAACTCAGGACCTTTGTCTACTTGTAGCAAAGAAACAGCTTCCATTTACAAAGCTCTGAGCTGCAAGAGCACACCGATGCAGGCTGCCGAGGGGCTCAGCGAGGAGGTCACTGCTCCCAGCTGCTCTCCTCTCCCTCTGCCAGGCGTGACCTATATGCACTCCACAACCTGTGCTGCCAAAATTACCTGGGCAGGCTTAAATGCACCATGCATTTGAACAACCCTCATTCAGCTGCAAGCAGAAAGTACCTGGTGACTGATGATGCTTCAATTTCTTCCAAGAGTTTAAAAAACATATTTTTTAAACTAGAAGCTTGTTTTGTTGGTGTTTGTACACTGCAGCTTTATTGAACATCTTCATCATTACGCTCTAGTGGCAATATTCCTCTGATGGCTTAGAACTGGATGGCAGAACTGCTTTTCATCCAATATTTTTCAATTCTACTGTTGTTTCTCTTTGCTAGAAAGCATATTTTATGCTCTACAAAGAAGCAAGTGTGGTTTAATAAGGACTTATAAGATCTGACAGAGATAACTTGCTGATTTACTAAAGAGCTCAGGAAACTTTAAAGCTAGATGTAGATTTTTAAAACCTGCTGTAATTTTTCCCAGTTCTGTTGTTTGGACTGTGAAACATGACTAGCCAGTCTCTGTTTTTCATGTGAATAGGGTGTTAAGAAAGTAAACTGAAAGAAAAAATTAAAATGATCACATTGTCTGCCGGGTAATCAGAAAAAAATTCTCCTGAAGTAAACACACTGCACTGGCAATCTAAATCACAACTTCATATAGTTGTGTTTTGAGAGGAAGATTTTTTAAAAAGAAAACCCAGCAAATTTCTGCTCTGATTTATACTACTTTAAATCAGAAGAAATTCCCTTTACTACTGATTCATTTGTGTGCAAGAAAGAACAGGTACTGAACCTCTGACAGGTTGGTCTCCCTGTTGAAATAGAAACAAGCTCCAATTTCAGGATTCAATCCATTTGTTAGGCTTCATAGAAAGCAGCACACATATCTCTATATATCTCTATAAAGAAAGGAACTATACCCTTGCTTCAAAACAGCATCCCTTTAAAGGAGTTATTTCTGAAAGCCCTTACCTTTGAATCTATTTTTCAATCTCAGGCTTAATGCTTGAATCGCATGAACTTCATACAAGTAATATATCCCCCATCTATCACAGATGAACTCTGTTTTGCTTCACATTTGTGAGCAACATGCCTTTGAAATCTGTTTTTCTTTGAGCTGCTTTTACATGGGGAAAAACTAACACTAGGAAACATCGGAGTGGGGTGACAAGTGACAGTATGTAGGCATATCTGACATGTAAATGAATGCTCCTAGCCCGTTTACAGCAATGAGTAAAGGCTGCTTTCTGGCTTAAAACAGACAGGGTTTTCTGAGCAAGTAAGGGTGCCTGCAGAAAGAGAACCTGTGTAAAGGGTTTGTTCGTAGAGGCGACTGTGGCAAGTCTGTCTCTTGCTTCTTCTGTACTTCCCATAGAATGGGTGTCATTCCTTAATTTCCCTAATATGCTACTCTGAAATGTACTGGTCAAGGTAGAAGTAGAGGGAGATTATTCTGCAGGATTTCTTCTGAGCTTTGCTTTATATGAAACTCTTGCAATCTATGATTCTGTGAATTATTTCACATGGCAATAATTTCATATATTAAAATGTCAAAAAGAAGTAGAGTAAGATAGTAAGACTACAAGTGTTGCAAAATTATCTAACCCTGCCCCAAACCACACAGTATCTTTTCTCTGTGTCTTTGTCTCTTTAGTAGCTTTTATCTGTGCAGAAACTTGCACAGCAGAAACAATTTCCACCTTCATGAACTCTCTCCTGTCTGACACGCCGACATGGGTGCAAGGATCCCTTTTGGGAAGCTCTGGTTTGTGTCCACGTTAGGACATTTCTTCCCTGGAATTGTGTGGAACTTCTCTGGAATTTCCTCTTTACACAGTTGAAGCACTTGTCCTCCTTTTTTACAAATGTCAGCCTGGAAAACACAGCCATGCCTCCAAGCCTGACTTTTCTTGCTGAACGGGTTGCAGGGATGGCATGAGCCAAGCGCTGGCCTTCTCCGCACCCCATCCCTGCCTCAAACTCAGGCTATAAATTGACTCTGCCACTCCAGCAAGGCCACCAGATCGCACAAATGCCAGGAGAGAAGTTGATGTTGCCCTGTGCACAGAGCTGAGATCCCTAGCAGGCCCAGTGATTCAAGGTCATCTGAGGAATGTATCAAATGAAGTTAAGGGGATGCCCTTTTAAATTCAGTGGGGGAAGCCCTTTGAAGTCCCAGAGCCACAGTCCATGGAGCCTGCTGAGGACTGCTCAACCACACAAAGCTATGTAGCAGTGCAGCTAAAAGCCTGCATTAAAAGAAAGCAATCAAGCCATAAACCACAAATCACATTTTCCTAATTGCTTTTCTTACATAGCCAATTGCTGTAGATGTCTCAGGGACATTATGCATTTGTGAACAAGAGATGAGTGTCTCAGATAATATCTCTCTTTAAATGAGATGTACTGAAACGTGCTGTAGTCCTGTAGAAGGAGTCCCTGTGCCAGCAAAGAGCTCCTAGGATACACCAGGAGCTGTTGCTGTTAATAACTAACCAGAAATCCCAAAGTTATGAAACACTGCCTGAGGTCAGGTAGATATAGGAGTTCACAGCTGTATCTACCTACTTTGGGCTAAAGTAATTTAACTTTTGTATCCCAATCCATATGTTTGATGTAAATGAGGATGGTGAGGAAGGAAGAGATGAATCAAATAACCTCCTTTGGCACTTGGCTATAGGAGTTAGGATTTTTAACTCTGGGCAATTTTTACAGATCAGAAGCCTACTGAAGTGTATTATGATATTAAAGTTTGATTAGGACTTGTTCGAGATGCATTGGCTATATCCCATGTTATGATCTGTTCTGTGAAGAGCAGTGCCCTGAGTTTGTGTAAGCAATAGCAATGAGCTTACACTGCATGGCATTCTCTGTGTGAGCTCCTCTGGAACAGCAAGGTATTTTATAAAAACAATTGACATAGACGTGAACCACAAAGCAAATGTGGCAGATTATCTGCTATGAATTTTAGCTCCAAGTCAGCTGCTATTTTGAGCCTCTCTCTTCACTGTCCTATTTCCGCTCTCCCAGCTCACATTTTTCACAAGATCAAGGAAGGCACAAACATCATCATCACCTTAAAACCAATATTGGAACCAATATTGGACTGGCTTCCCCAGTTGCACGGTGGGGATGAGAGACATGGTCACTTCTAGGTCATGCTAATAGATTATTTACAATTCTGAAGCTTCACTCAAGTACCACCAGGGATGCATAATTTCAAGGTTCTGTACTTTCCTTTACTGAAAATTCATTAAATGCATAGCTACAGAAAGCATAGTCATGTCATTCAGAGTTAGCCTTCCTGTAGCTGTAAGGGCCAGAATTTTTTTAAGTATCATTTAAGTGATGTCTGTTTGAATCTGCACAGAAGCAGCAGTGACTCAGCAGCATGAATTCTCCATAGCCTTGTTATTTTGATTGGAATGGCAAATTTAGATTAAGCACATAGGTTGACTATTGGGAATGGATGCGGTGAGAGAAATAGACAGGAGATTCAGACATGTAGCTAGGGGACAGGGAAATGCGGAAAGAGAAGAGGCAGAAGAAATGGAATTGGAGGGACAGAAAAAGTCTAGCAACGGTTGCAGATCACAGTGGCTCAGAGCCTGGAAGTATGAATATTTAATGTCCACCTGTGTCAGAATCAGAATACACTGTAATATGCATGCATGCAGTATTTGCCACTAGGTGTGGGACCAAGCTTCAAACACCTGCTGCAAATTGGGATCCAGGTCTTCGTCTTTGCTAGGTGAATGGATGCTTTAACCTTTCCATATAAAGTTGGCCAAGGGAAAACGTCTTTCGCCACCTGTCCCACCTTTTGTGTGGAGCTTTATGAGTTACGTCCGTTAAGAAAATTGTGTCCAGTAACTTCAGTATGCAGAATATCTACCCTGTAAATCCCAATAATACATAGTTCCAAGCTACTCTGGACATTAAGGCTCCATCCCTACAGATGATTTTAAATATGCATCCCACAGCAGAAATGTAAAAGCTGGGGAACTGTACTGGGGGAAAATTAGGAACAAAGATAATCTTGGATGCTGCTGCTTAAAGCAGCAGTGAGGCATCAATGTCTTTTGTAGACATAGCCACAAGTAAGTGCGGAAAGGTTATATTTTATCCTTGATTTCTTTGCCAGCCTCCTACTGCTAATGGAGTGCATCTTGCTGTGGGAAGCATCCATCCTAAATTTATATCCAGTGTATTTATTTCTTGAGAATCATTTTTTGTTTCTCATACCCAAACTCAGATGGGCATTTGGCACAATGCAATGTATCTTTTCTGTTTGAAATATTATTCATGATTTATCATTTTTCCTGGAACCTCTGACATGAGAGGAACATTCTATGTGTTCCTTTCAAACTGCCTCATCCCACTCACTGATGTTAGTTCTTGCTCCTGATCTCAGCCCAATAATCACACGCCTCCAGCAGCTATTTACATTTTCCTTTTCCTCCTTTCCCCTCTTCTGTTTTTTTTTTTTTTACTTTTAAAAAGGACACTGGGAACTCTCCCCGCCCTTTTTTTTTTGCCACAAGTTATACAACCCAGTGTATACCCAGGCTAAAACAAAAGGCACAAGAAAAAGTAACCTTTTCCAACCAAAATTTCAATATACTTCAAAAACATATGTGAATTCTTGCTGTTGTTCTAAAATTATTCTTCACATTTGTTCACAGGAGTAACTTCTGTCCCACTTAACCAAGCTTATGGTGCTACATCAATAGGAAGCCTGAGCCTTGCAGTGTAACAAGCATGCAAATCTACAACTTCTGAACACAGAGCAACCAGATTTTCACATACTACAGTAATATTCAGCTGTACAAAGCTATTTGCCAGAAGTCACAAAGTAGGTCCATTCTAGAGTCAGAAAGGGAAGTGGGTGTCCTGGCTCCCACTTTTATTGCGCTATGCACCGGATTTTATTGCTTCCCAAAAAGCAAAATGGCTCTAATGGAAGCAATTCTCTTGCATGTATTTCTTCAGGGAGTGATGCAAGAGACACAGGAGAAACAACTTAGGAATATTACAGTTGTCATGAAATCCTTTTTAATCAGTTCCTAGGGAAGAATTTTCATACATGAGTGCCTTCAATTCTGCATTTAGAATCCAAATCAGCACTGAAATATTTACATGCCTCTCTTTTACATGCTTGATAGCAGTGTCCAAAAGCAGGATTTCAGCATCCTAGTCAGGCAAGCACATATTAAACTGGGCTTAAAATTCTGTGACTTTCCTCTCTCCAAGCAGCACAGAAAACTTGACTTCTGAACACAAATGCACTTCTAAAAGTTTCCCACTTCAACATGTGTATTACAATAGAAGACATACATACAGAAATGACTACTCAGTGGTATGTGAATCTGCATACTCTCTGTAATTCAACCAAAATATTTAAAGTTCTGTCTTACCAAGGTCTGAGTGCTCTGAAACCAATTCAGTGAGATTGCTATTCAAAATTTTGACAGGTTAAGCTACTAGTGGATTTTACTAACACTCACCTTTGCTGTCTGTGAAGTTCCGTATACTAAGAATGTCATTAAGGTCCTGATAGTGGTTCTGCTTAATGTATGTTGTTTTCTCAGGAGTGTCCTGAAGTTGCATTGTGACCTCTTCCAAGTCTTTGTCCAGCTGCAAAACAAGGAGAGTACAAATCCTTCAAAATTCAAGAGTCCTTGCTTCAGGTATCTGCACTGAGGCATAGCTCTCTATAATTAGACTGGAAGCCAGGTGGTAATGCAATTACTACACTGTGACAGTATTCTTATACCACTACTACACTACCTCTAAAAATAATGCTACAAGTAACAAATTGTGTTCAACTATGGTATTGCACACAGGGCATATGAGAGGTATAAGCTTTAGTAGTTGACAGTGATGCCTAAAGGATTTTTTGCCATTCTTTTTTGTACCTTTTACACAGTTCTGTGTATCCACAAGTATTAGCGTGCATACTTGTACTTCGTTAAGTCTGATAATTCAGCATAGTTCCAAGGTTTTGTAGAGTTAGGAAACAAAACATCCTACTATCTTGAGGAGCCATGGCTCCTGCAGTAGAATTTGTTCTGTAAACTAGAAATTAGATCATCCAAGCCCCTTATTGGGCCACTTTGGTAGATATGCTAATGTATTAGGTCTATAAAATGTATACTGATCGACGGTGGGGGGTGCATGCATGCATGGTAGGCACTGCAAGGCCTTTCACCTTGGCGAAGTGGTGCACCGGATGATGGAATTCCTATTAAAATACTGAGGTAATTAACCCCCAACCCTTCTACCGCATCTGGTTTTTCATTCCCAAGACCAAAAAAAGGCATCAACAGTAGAAGCAACTCAGGTGTACTGACAAATGAGAAAGATATGGGCATTAGAAAGCCCAGTCTGAAAACCTCTCAACTCTTTATTATCAATGCGTAAAATTGTGGCATACATAGCTATAACCACTTCATCCATTAAATTATCAAGCACACAGGAGAATATAGGGGAACTATGGCATGTAGTCACATGAGTGACTGCAGTCAACTCTACCAGCAATGCTTTGCTTCTAGCACAGGGTGCTCTCCTCAGCGGCTAACTTGTACTCAATTGTCTACAGCCCCAATAGAAAATGACAAGAAAAAAGCTTCCTAATCCTCTTTGTGAACAGTTGTGCAGGATGTGGTGTCCGGCGTATGTCCAACTCACTATCTGCTTAACTGAATTTTAAAAGTGCTGAATTTAGCTTTATGTTGTTCCTTATAGAACTGAGACATAGAAACTCAAACCAGATGAGCCAGAGATGCAGCTGCTAGCCATGGTCAGGCATGTTCCAAATCTCCTTGACAATGAAACTGATTTGGACCCAATGGTTCTGGGAATTTAATCTATTTAAGCGAAGTCCAAAAGAAATAGGCAGGGCCCTGCAAGCACTAATGTGGCTCTGACCAGCGTTACCTGTGCTCACCATCATGAGCCTTGTGAGGCACAGGCTGAGATCCTGAGAGTTAGGAGGCTTCATAGAAAAACAACTACAGTAGAGTAAAGGAACAGAAATAGCCAGCAGGCAGTTGGGCTTTCATTAAAAAGTTCAAGGCTCTCACATGAAAGGGACCTGGCAAAGCTGAATTAAATTTCTTTAACAAGGCTGAGATAACTTTTACTTTTGGACTCTTTGGTGGCCTGAGTAAATACCTTTTAATTACCTAGGAAATTGTCATTACTTAAGATCTAGGCAAAGAAATAACTCTTGCAATAAAATACTTTTTCTTCAAGGTATAAGAATACTTTACACACTGGGAAAGAACACGTTAATTTCTTTAAGATAGGATCAGTTATGGTTATCTTGTCTAAAAAATTGGGCAGTCTTCAAGACTGGTTTGTCATCGTTTCAGGTCTACTGAGCAAGGATAGACATAATTATAAATGTGCATACTATAGCTCTAATGGAATTCATGTACTCCACGTACTCAGCTTTTCCCTCAGTAGGTACTGAAGAAACGTCACCGCCTTTGTGCCAAAAGGGCCAGCTCACATGTTCATAAAGGTCTTTTTCTACCTTAAGAAAATATGTAATTCTGTTTCATGGAAGACGTAAAAATCTGTCTAGCAAGTTTCTGAGCAAACTCTGAGAGAGGTTGAGAAATAACAGCAGCAGCAGTCTCAGAACTCAACCATAAACAGGAACAAAGACAGCCTTTAAGTGCCCCTGGGGCTACGGATCTCTGTTATGCTTGCTTGTAAAGGTTACACTTCTGGAGCTGTGGAGCTCAGCATATCCATGTGAAACAGCAGGGTAATTGGCCTGTCACAAATAAATAGGGCAAGTTTAATTCCATTTTGCTAAGGCACATTTTCATTTCATCACACCTGCTACATATCTGCTGTACTAGTTAGCAATCCATATAAATCGTCTCTTTCCTATTATTTCTATGGGAAAAGTTAACTTTTTTCTCTAAAAAGTAGTCAGCATTTAAGCAGATTGCAGAACTGCAACAAAAGTTAATGAAAAATAAAGTGCCTAAGCAGTATATACAGTAAACAATACCTCTGTAATTTTCATTCTCAAGCGGTGGTTCTCTGACTGCAATCCTTCTAGTCGAGATGTGCTTGCCTGATTGACGCTGGTGACTGATGTTGATGTTTTTGAATCTTCTTTCTTTTGATTTTGAGTGAACTGAAACCGTCTGTTCTGTGTGGCTGCATCTGGATTTGTTCGCAGTGTGATGAGCTGAAAGGTTGAAAAGAAAGGCCTTAAGAAATCCTGTTTTATTTTTGCAGCTATTTATTTTGTATCTCCTTTTTGACTTTCAAGTGTAAAAGTCTGAAAAGTGAGCTCTGCTTGCCATGTGCACTACTTGAAATGATTTCTGAATAACTTTATAGAATAGGTTGAATGAAAATGACTATGAGATGGGAAGCATTAAAAAATTAGGAAAAAATTTCAAAATATATTTATCTGGGTTTTAAACATATTAAAATATAGTTTAATATTCTATCAAATGTATTTTTCTCCTTCATTGATATGTTTATACTTTAAAGGCTATATCCCTTCTTCAAGAAAAAATCAATCCACCAAACCCTTCTCTTCCCAAGCACAGTTTCATCAGAAATTTCTCCTTTCCTACTGTTACAAGTAACACTCAAGCAGAGAGAGACATGAAGCAGGAGTATTAACAGAGAGAACTCATGGGATATTGCACTCTGGAGATAACAGAAACTTAATTAGTTTTTAGCAACCCAAAATAAACCAAATCTGTTCAAACAAAATTAAATAAACCACTTAAAAAAAAGGTTACCCTTAAACATATTTATTTTAAGCAAATATAAGTAAAATTTAACACTCAGTGACAATGTGAAAATATCACCTCAACATGAGGAGAGAAAGCTACTGCTGTTTGGCAAGGGGAAGAGAGATTTTCAGATTACTCTAGAGAATACAAAATTTATGTTACTTGCCAAGCAGCATACATATATTTTTGTATACAGACAAAGCTGAAGAAGTTCCCTGCCCTGAGAGGATAGGCATGGAATCATAAATCCAAAGGTGTTGAGTTTTCTGAAAAGAGACAACAGGCAAGCATTTTGTATGCACAGCTCAGCCAGACTTTGTGGTACAGCTACATTTTGGAATTGATTCCTCCTATTCTTAAGAGTATGGAACTATTCTGCAGCTCTGGTGGCATGAAGTAAGGCCCTAACTTCTGATCAAGAGAAATGTGACTGCTCAGACTCTGAAGAATCTGGTCCCTGGCATCTATTTATAGACCAAGTCTGCAGATTGGGATGATGCTTGCAGATAATACATTTCATCTTTCAGGTGGTAAAGTAGATGGAGAAGGCTAAGGTGCTCTACATCTTCTTCACCTTAGTCTTTACTAGTAAAACTTGCCTTCAGAAATTCCAGACCTCTAAAGTAATTGAATACATCAAGTTCAGCCAACCTGAAAAGTTGTATGCCTGAGGATTAAGGGAACTGGTCCATGTCATTATGAGGCCACTCTCAATTACTTTTGAAAGATGATGTTGATTGGTAGCAGTTTTTGAGAACTGGAAAAAAGGAAACATCACAGCCGTGTTCAGGAGATGTGACAGAGGAATTTAAGAAAATGCCTTCTTAACACCTTCACCTCAGTCCATGGGGGATGCTGCAATAAATCCTCTGGGGAACCATTTCCACGTTCCAAAATCGTGATTAGAAGCAGTCAGCATTGATTTATGAAAGAGAAATCCTGCCTGACCAACATGATTTATAGCTTTCTTCAGTGACATGTCTGGGCTGGTAGATGAGGGTAGAGAGTCATTTTTCTTGACTTAAGCAAAGATTTAACACTGTCTCCGAGAGCATCCTTATACTTAAACTGATAAAACAGTGATCAGGAAAGTGGCCACTGAAACGGATTCAGAATGGGCTGAACTGACAGGCCACAGAGGATTGTGGTAGCCAGTCACTAGTGCTGTCCCTCAGTCTGGCAGGAACTGGGTCTGGGCCAATAAGAATCTCCTGAAGCTAGGCAATGCGAAATACTACATCCTGCCCTTGAGGAGAAATAAATCCCAAGCACCTACCCAAATGGCATGAGGGGTGTTTGGCTGGAAGGTAGCTTTCCAGTAAAGGCACTGGAAATTGTGATGGAACGTGAGCCAACAGTAACCAGGGCCAACGGTGGTGATCCTTCCTTTCTACTCAGACTGGACTAAAGCACACCTGGGGTGTTGTGTCCAAGTTTCGGCTCCCCAGAATGAGAGAGAAATATCTGTAGTAAAAAAAGCCCAGAGAAGGGCCACAAAGATGCTGAAGGAGATCGCAGCCCTTATGCACAAGTAGAGACTGATTATTTGGCCTTGGGATGGAAGACATTGGGGGGGGGACACAACATTATTCTTGTGTATTCAGTATATGATGGAAGAGAGTAAGGAGGATGGAGCCAGACTCTTCTCAATGATGTGCAGTGAACGGGAGGAACACACAGGCTGAAAAACTATTTTCACTTAAACATCAAAAAAACCTTTTTGTACTGTGAACATGATCAAATTCTGGTAGAGATGCTCAGAGGTGTTGTGAAGTATTCATCTGGAGATAACCAAGAGCCAACTGCATAAGGCCCTGGGTATCTTGCTGTAGCTGAGCCTTCCTAGAGGGAAATGTATTCACTGTCATAATTCTTTGTTTCAAATTAGGCTGGTTGTAATGACTGGTGTGTCTAAATCCCAGACCTGGGACTGCATGAAAATGAAGTTAAAGGTGAAGAATCGTAATTACAAAGCTTCTTAAAGAAGCAGGCAGAAGTGTTACAAGATAAAAGTTCTGCAATTTGATGTGGTCTGAGTTCAAACTGAATATAAGATAAAAGTATTGCCATTGAATCATCTTCACCTGGGAGTTTATAGCTAAAGATTGGGTGTTTTGCAACAGGAACATGCTGTAATGAATTAATTCACATGGTGTGGATTAGACTGAAAAGTCCATGGGCAATATTGTTGGCTCATGCTGTACAAAGAATGAGGTTAGATGAGCTTTTTAATTTTTTTTTCTGACCATAAAGTCAGTGGAACTTATATCTTGCTGTCTTACATCTGTGCAGTTTCAATTTTCACAAAGGGTCAACACAGAATATCTACAGAGCCAATTGCAAATAGGCATAAAATGCTACCAACATAGAAAATGAATGTTTTAATCCCTAGAACTGGTTTTGCCTTGCTGCTCTGCAGGAAACTGGATCAAAATTAATGTGTTAATGCCATTGCAGGCAGAAATGGTACGCACTTGCTGGGTGACTACAAGTGAGCCCAGTGTTCTGTCTCAAAATGGATGGAGTAGAAAAAAATGAAAGGACATGGAAGCTTCATAACCATGGATAAGCTTGCAACAATTACTTCATGAAGAGATAACGCATATTAGGATTTCTTCGTTTAAAGAAGTGAAGAGTATGCTGAAAAGTACTACAGACATCTTGGTCCTTAAAAAGATAATTAGACATAGCAGTTAGTTTCTAACAGGAAAAATGTACATAATAAGTGTTTGAATTCTGCAGATAACTTCTACAAGATATCCTTGAATGCAGAAATCTACAATAGTTTTAACAATATTTGGGAACTTTTTGATTGGATAACAAGAATGCCTGCAGTTAATGTAAGTATGATGTAGTTTAATGCTATCAACATTTGTATTTTTAAACGGAGAGGGTAACGAACATTTTTTTCCCTGACCTCTCTTACTCTGCTATGGGATTTTCTTCATGTTTTTTTCTGAGGCACTTGGTACTGAACAAAATGGCAGTGGACGAAGTGGACATTTAACTGGAGAAGTATAGTAATTGCCATGTTATAAGTAAATAAGATCAGTAGAGCTGACAAGAAGGAAGGGGAAAATGTCATGTTTCATTCCCTAGTGTGTCTACATCATTGAGTAGTTGCCTATTCAGATTCATAAAAGGGCTGTGGGGTAAAATTGAATTTCAGCACTGTTGACCCAGGAGACTGCTGAAGATTAGTTAAAAGGAATGCACTTTACTCGGTATAGCAGAGAAGTAATGGCACTCACCTGGCTCAGAACCACATTACTGCTTGCATCTGTCT
This sequence comes from Orthonyx spaldingii, assembly GCA_013397795.1. NCBI lineage: Eukaryota > Metazoa > Chordata > Aves > Passeriformes > Orthonychidae > Orthonyx > Orthonyx spaldingii. The sequence goes on from VZTJ01004275.1 coordinate 1,432,024, forward strand.
GGTCAGTTTAATAAATGAGAAAGTGCAGTCTTTCAGATCTTCATTATCATCCCCTATGCTTGATGAGCAACAGGCTTTAGTATTCACCAGCAATCTTCCTGTGTTGCCAAGACTGTACTAATTTATGACGTGCTTGCTTAAGGGGAGAGATTTGATGCCTGTCTCACACTAACATCTTACCTAGATGTTGGATATAATCTTCTGTGGGGTCCAGACGAGCTATTGTGCAACCTGTGCTGGAGCAGGCTGAGGAGAGAGTGCTTGCCAGCTGTCCTGCTGTGACTGTGGCACAGCATGGCGAGAAGAGATGTAGGACAATATATACGAGTGCTAGAAGAACTCTCCAGCTGTGAAAGCACTCACATGGGCATTAGAAGTGCTGCATTCCAGCCCCTTCTTCAACATCTTTTTTTTGTACCTCATCCAATGATGAATTTTATTGTAAAACAGCTAAGCATTTGGAAACCTGACAATACATGGAAAGAGATTAAGGACTTCATGCTAGGAGGCTATGGTTCATGTTTGTATTTCGAGTTAAAAAGAACTGAGAGGAAAAATGAAGGTAGGGTAATTGGGGTTTAAAAGAAGATCAGAGGAAGGGGTTAAAAAAGGAATCAAAAAATTAATTTCAGAGCCTGTGACAAGAGAAGAGAAGGATGGGCAAAGGAGCATGAAAGCATAGGGGCAAAGAGCATGGACAACATTAACATTTCTCTTTGAAGAGAGTTCTGACATTCTGTGGAGGTATTTTTGGCATCAGAGTTTTAATATGCATTTTCATATAGCTTACCCACTTAAATCTTTCAGTGTTCCAAAGCACAGTCTAGTGCCATGTTTGTGAATGTTCCCTCAATTTAGAACAAAGTGGTGATTTTTCCCTAAGATCCAGAATAAAAATATGAGTATACATGTCTGTATGGCTTTTTAATATTTGAGAAGTGAATTGCATATCTTGCAAAAACATTCTGTTTAGTCAGTCCCAGGAAATGAATTACTTTGCTTTTTTTTTGCAGATCACAATTCAGCCTCTATTGCTAGTCTGTGCCTCTAATTTCTTTCAGTGGTTACACTTTGAGATAAGTTTATCAGCTTGTTTCTTTTGCACACACAGTTCTTGGTCCCCCGGTAGATGGGATGCCACTTAGCACCAGAATTTTGCTGAGACTATATTTTGCTCAATACATTGATTGAACGTGGTCCAATAAAGAGCCACAAACTTCCTATAAATAGTCACTTGAAAAATCTAAAAACAGATTCAAGAGGCAAAAAACCCTACATTTTGCCTTGCAAATGTTTCAGACATACAACTGCATATGCATCTAATTTGGGTTAATAAGCTATGTCTACGCAAGCCACTTAAAATGAATACAACTGAACATTTTACTTCAGAACATCAAATGCATTCCCTAGTACTTGAGGCTTTGCTAAAGTAAGCTTACGTAAAAACCAGTTTTCCCTTCATTCAGATCTGTCGTATTCATGTCTAAAGCTTAACTCTGCAAGGGAACTGATCAAGTTCCAGCCCTATGTAAATAAGTATCTTCTCGATTCTTCCAAAAAGCCACAATGTACCTGTTCTCAGAGCCCAAAAGAACAAAAGGAAATGAAAGCACATGCCTCCAGTCTGTGCCTCACTTAGTCCTTTAATATACTCATTAATAAATATAATTTCAGTGTCAGCATTAGCAGCACACAGTTTTCCTCTGAGGTAATGACAGCCTATTGTACCACCATAAATGATTACTTAGAAGTTTCAACACGATCCCATATCATGCTTGTGAACTTTAAAGATCTTACCATTTTATAGGTATAGAAACAGAGATCTTGATTATCTTGCTTAGGGTATGTAAGAATCTTAGAATACCCTGGGAAGGGACCCATTGGGATCATTGAAGTACAACTCCAGTACCTGCACAGGAACACCCCAAGAGTCACAGCAAGTGTCCAAGAGCATTGTCCAAATGCTTCTTGAACTCTGTCAGGCTGGTTCTGTGACTGCTTTTCTGTGTATGCCTTTCCAGGGCCTGATCACCCTCAGGGTGAAGAACCTTTTCCTAATATCCAACCTAAAACTCCCCAGAGACAGCTTTATGCCATTCCTTTGGGACCTATAACTGGTCACCAAAAAGAAGAGAGAAGAGAAAAAACATGGCAGAGTAGACAACAGGACCTGTCCCCCCTGAATCTCCACTTGCATCTCCACTCTTTCAAAAAATTTCCTAAAAGATGGAAATAGAGATTATTCCATTGAAACTACAGGAAACAACTTTTGTTTCCCCAGTCACAATTTCAGTAAAAATATAGGCATTAGAAGCTCATGTATTCACACTTTCTCCAGAATGTCATGAAGCTTTGTTTCTCCTTCAGGGTCCAGAGACAAGAGTTTATAGATGGGCTTGGTTAAGAATTCATACACATCCCCTGCACTTGAAAAGGTGATAAACACCTACATGTTACATCATAATTACAAAACAGCAGGAAAAAAATCCAGATCCGTGCAAAACAACTTCACCTACCTTAGGTACAAACACAAGGCAGAGAGTAATGGTGCTGCAGAATATTATGACTAAAGCAACAATGCAGAACTGCACATTGGGTTGGTCCCGAGTAAGGAACGAAACAGCAGCACCAATAATGCACATTATCCCCACGTTGTACACACTCATTCCGATGTACTTGCTGTCATTCAAAGCAGGAATGCTGACATTTCGTGTCTCCCAGGCGAGGAAACACCCAAATAACTGAAATGGTAAAAGGAGAAAAGATGATAATTATAAGAGGAATTGGCTGTCATCCAGAAGAAGCACTAATTTAAAACAGGTATGTTTTCCAACTTGACAAATATAGGCGATATTACAATTCAGAGATATACACCTACCTTTTCCTCAATATCTAATTACCTATGTGATTTGTTTTGCTCACTAGGACAGATTCCTGCTCTAACAAGAAAAATGTGAAACTTAAAATTAATCCTGATTGGAACAAATTTCTCTAAACGCTATGGTTACCTTTATTTTATACTTTTAATAATTTTTAAAGACAGTCCTTCCTGTTTCTTTTCAAGGATTCCAGTAAAGATATAATGTGCATTGTTCTTTTAGCTATTTTTAGCAGCTGTTCTCAATATATTCTTATCAATCCAGCCATTCATTACATGATTATCACCTACATTAATAAGCAGCAGTGCCAAGATATGTCCCATGAGAGATAAATATACAATGTAGAAAGTGTCACTTGAGCTGTTCAGATTACAATTATAATGTCTTTTATTATAGTGGGAGTTGGTAATGGCCTTTCAATTGCAGTTGTCTAATGATTTCTGGCATAAAACATTCTTGTGGCAATCTTTTGTTTGCTTTTTTCCTTTGGTGTATTTTTAAGTTTTAGCCTCTCTGTTATTTGCAATATGCTTTTTCAATTCAGCAGGGGAAAGCCTTTAGTGGAAGGAAGCCATCTCCATCCCTTGAAATTTAATCAGATTTTTCTGCAACATGAACTGCTGCAAACAATTATTTTCTTCCTCTTGCATTCCTCAGAGAAGTTCTGGCAATGCAGTAAAACCCTAAACGAACTCAAGACGTTGTAAATAGGTAACCCAGCCTACAGTCTAGGCAAAGTCCTGTAGGAGTGTATGGTGCCTTGGGAAGCATGACAGACAGCAGATGGTATTGGATAGAATGGAAGGACAGAGAGAGGAACTGTCACTAAGGTCCAGGGCACGGTTTCTATATTTGCTAGCTTTTCTTCTGATTGCAATGTAGGGACAGACAAGAAAAAGAAAGAACAAAGGTGCACTCCCATTGATCTTAGTAGCCTTCCTCCCAGAGCATCACATCTGTCTACCGCCATGTCATGGAGATAATATTCTCTTTTATACAACTTCAATTTATGTGCAACCCAGGAAATTTTAGGTCAATGGTGATGCCATTTGAGGGATTAATTACAGTTGTCTAGTATAATTTACCTTCTATTTTTCTGGATTTTTTTTCCTATGGCAAATAACCTGGACTAGAAGAACAGTATTTGGTTGCCAGACAAACAAAAGAGAGTAGGGAAATGGAAGCTTGGTATTTGCTCTACAAACTTGGATTTCAACTGTAGCAACACCTGGTCAACAGTAACTGCAAATTTCCTTGATTATTTGCTTAGGTTTTATCTCAAATAACAATGGCAACAAATCCAACCACTTGTGACTCACCTACTTTGCACTCCCACAGGCACTTGCAGGCTGCAGCCACCTACTCACCCAGGCACTTCCAACTATGACATGCTGCTGGACTGCCAGCCCTGTCCTGCCTGAGCTTCTCTGCTGGCTTATTTCATTCTCTTGCCTACAGCACATATGTCACCTTGCCACATGTTCATGAGCAGAGCTGGTTGGGAGGCTCTGGCAGATTAGGCAGCTGCTCTTGGCCCATGGAGTGTGGCAGGCTGCAGGGGCTGCCCAGTCCAAGCAAGGGATGTAGAATCACTTGCTCACCCACTTTGCAATGCTGCCATCACTGCTGCAATCTGTATCAAGATACACTGACACAGGTGGGCCTTCCCAGCAACAGCAGCAGCAGTTGCCCATGCAATCCTTACCCACATCTTTCTCAGCATTCCTACCTTATTCAGCAGCATTCCTACCTTAATCAGCAGCATTCCTACCTTATCCCTCTACATGCTGCTGCAGGAGATGGTCCTGTCCGGGGCACTCCATTGCCTCGTTGTTGCAGTCCTGCCTCTTCAGTTTAATCTCCTTTAGTAGGACTAGAGCCCATGCCTCACTCCAGCCCATTGCCTCTTCTCCTCACCTTCCTAGCAGCCTAAGAATTGCAGGAAGAACAGTAGTGGCTGCTGCAGGCAGAGCATGACAAGGGGATGCTCTTAAGGGGTCTGTAGACAGCTACCTGGTTCAGCAAGGGGTCTCAGCCATTCAGGTAGTGCAGCTGAGGTGAGTGAGCCCCATATCAAGGTTTGTGCAAGAGCAACAGCTCATCCTCTGATAAATTTTCAGAGCCCCTCTGGTAAACAAGGTAATACCTTCAATAAGGAAGGATGCAGGCAGCACTCCTTTGCTGTTGGGTCTGGCACTGTGCACAGGCAGAGCAGGAATGTACAGACTCCTTTGCAGGCTCTGTAGAAGCAAATTGTTCACTGTTTTCCCCTGGGTGCGTTGGGAGGACATACGGTGGTGGTACCTTTTTCCAGGACACAAACCTGTTCCTCCCAGACACCCCACCATCTCCACTTGCCTGTTCTCCACTCCCTGCACTCTTGGTGCTGCACAGCTCAGTTCTGCTGCAAATTTACATTTCACCAGCCCCTGAACTGACAAACAGGCTGGTGTGGGCCGAGCTGTTTTGAGGGGTAGAAGGAATCCTTGTCTGTATTTCTACATCACATTTTTAAAGGGATGATACCCTGATTAACTGCAGAGAAGATTTCTATCTTCCCCTACTATGGTTAATTATTAATGAGATTTGTAGGGTTATAGGTCATCCCTCACTCTCCTCCACTTCCCCCAGTATGAACAGACTCCATTGCAAAAGCATTATTCTGGGAATACGGCCAACATACTTACATGAGGCCAGCACTTATTACAAATAATGGGGATGAATTTATGGCTGAGGCAGTTATAAAGTGATCTAAAATATCAATTATAATGGAAAAAAAGATCATTTGAAGAGTGTTGTGGGGGTTACGGTTTGGCTCATTCTCATTTATAATTGAGAACAGCATGGAAAATGGTTAAATATCTTTCATATGAAAGGAAGATATATCCTTATTTATAAGATAACTAAAGAAAGGGAGAGGCTTTTGCAGCAAGTGGGTTTCCTCAGAATGAGGCACTCTAAATCTGAGAGCATTGTTTTTAATTTTTATTAGCATTTCGGGTAAAATTCTTGCCTCAGGAAGAGAGATATCCTTTTCTAGAAGTCACAGCTCATCTTGGAGACTCAAACATGGATAAAAGCTGAAAGTTTTCTGCATCCTGCTGCCAGGGCAGTGGTGATTACAGAGGTGCTCCTTGTTTGCCTGGTACAGATGCCTGCAGGGCTCTGAGGGGCTGGTAAGGTTTCTCCTCTGAGACAAAGTTTTCCTGAGGGAACACAATGCTTTGCTTTCCCTCCATCTGCCCTTCTTATTTTCCCCGTTCCTGAGGCTCAGACAATATGCACACATGAAAGATTCAGTTTTATGACTGTAAACATCCTGTAAATCCCTTGGTAAAATCCTGTAAAATGGCTTGGTTGAGGAATGGGATGCAGACATTGCTAGTGAAAGGTCCAGATATCTGTGATTCCTTGACAACATTTGAATATGAAACTTGGGAGCTACAGTTGAAAACACAGATTCATAGAACGTAGTTCAGCTCCTCTTTACTCCTGGTACATAAACTTTAAACATTCACCTTCCCCAGATAAGAAAATTACGTTTCAAATTATGCTTGGGGGCACCTAATTCTTGAGACTGCTGTAGAATTTAAGGACTGTTTGATATTTAAGGCTCCCTGCTGGATTTGCAGTGCAGCTGTCTCCTCCTATTGCTCCTAGAGGGCTCAAGCTGGTAAAGGCTTCAGACTGTCTACTGGTTTGGGCCCCCCACAAAATACAGCAGCAGCCATCTTCATTCAAGACAATGATGCTGGTGATGACCATTGTGTGGCTTCATGTTTGGAGACCACAGCACAATTTTAAATTTTCCCTGAGATGTGCTCCCTAACCCCAGAGCAGAGTCTGGCTTCAAAAGGAGCTCTTGAACTTCCTTCAGAGCTGTCAGATTTCATGTAATGAGAAAGTGACTCTCTTAATTAATGGGGCACTTGTGTGGGATGTTAGTTCTGATCTCTGCTGAGAATTTTGATTAAACAGTCTTTAGAGAAGGCGTGCATGAATACACATTGGGATGGAGGCAGGCAGCTCTTAGCAGTGCTAATGTGCTGGATTCAGAGAGGTGTAGGACCAATCTGTTCCCCTGCTTTATACCAGCTCACTTAGGAACCTCCTTGCTGGCAGTTACAATTCCCATCCCGAAGCTTCTGATGGACCCCACGCATCTCCGAAGGAGTTTGAATAACTCAGGGCTACACATTCGCCTATAGAAAGCAGTTGTCTAAAATTTCAGAACACATCAGCCTACTATGAAGTCTAATGGCCTATTTTTAGCCCTTTTTGTATCTCAACCAATGACATTGAGAATGCAGCTAGGAAGGCTTGCTACATTGTTAGTCATGAACTTAAAGCTTTCTTCAATTTTGCTCTACTAAATACACACATCTTCTTGATGTAGAAAGTGCCGTAAAATACTGGTTTGGATTTTCTCAGAAGATATGGGCAACTGTACAGGCAGGATTGGTTTGCTTCATCTTTTGTTTGAGGGTAGGCAGCTTCCATTTGACACTGATTTAGAGTATTACCTTTGCAGCAGTTGTTATGGTAGGTTTAGGCTGTGTTGTCAGTGCACCTAAAGAGGCTCTGAGAAAACTACTGCATAAATTTGGGGAAAACAGTTTCTGAAGACAATAGGATTATATCACTCTGATTAAAGATAGAATAGTGGTCACTAAGAGAAACTTGTATTAAAATGTTAGAGGCATAACAGGTGTATGGAGAATACAATACTTTTGTTTACAGAGTTTCACAGGCAAACTCAAATTTTAAAAAATCTTGTACTGACCAAATTGTGATAGTTTGGAATATAATAAAAGTGTTTGTAGTTGAAGTATTGGAAAACATCTAATGCTGGTTTTTTAAAACTCTACCAGCTAGTTAATTTTAAATCTTGTTCATGAGAATTACTGCTAAACACAGTAACAATTGCTGAGATCCACAACACATATTGACAAAACCAAGTCCCTAATTTGCTATTGGATTGCACAGACTGTCACATGACAGGAAGGAAATTATTTATTCACCTCCATTACCCTGTACTGCCCTTAAACCATTTTTTATATGTTTCATTTCAAAGTCATGTCAGCTTAGGTTACAAACAGTATTGGAAAAGAAAGGTAAAGAAAATTATACTGAAGATATCTGACTAGAGCAAAGAAATACCAGAGGGAAAGTCTCCAATCTTATCAGAAGTCATGCTTGCCATTAACTAGGGAATATGGTTTTGGAAAGATTACATATTGGACCAGGCTGCAGCTTTGCAGCTAATTGCTGTATTGTAGTAGCACTGACCCTGCTCACTTGTGGATTGTAGCCCTGCTGTGACATATAAAACAATAAATGCAAGTATTTTCTTCAAAGATTTAACATCTGGAGATTTTTGTTTGTTTTGGTTTTGTTTTTTCTAGCTAGATTACAGTGAGATTTCCCTTCCTGGTCCCCTTAAACCAAGGCAGTTCTGGACTCTGGCATGTAAAGACCTTTCAGCCTGAAGTAACTGTGAGGCTTGACTTGTGTGTTTCTGTACTCATATTCATTCATTAAATCCAGATCATCACAGACACAGGCACATTTTTATTTCAGTGAAATGGCTGCAGGTATTTTTCAATGAGATTTTTCAGAACTGAAAAAAAAAAAAAGAGGGATTTTTGGTTTTCATGTTTTCACTGGAGAATTGTGGAGTAAAAAATATTGAGCAGCTTTTAGGAAGATGCAAAGAAAAGTATTTTTTTTTTTTTAATTACTGGTATGATAAGTAAGGTTAGAAAACTGAAAGACAAACTATACCCTTGTAGGTCTCTTATATTCACAGTCAGTACAATCTGATGTTAAAACACTGCTCACTCCCCTGATCTGAGTCAGCTGTGTATTAGTTCATTTTCACAGAGCTGCTCTGGATAGACATTACTAAGGGAAAGCTTAATATTTCTACTGAGCATTAGGACAAGACCTAAATATTATTTTTAATTGCACATGATATTCTGCTACTCAGCTGAAGGACTTTCTTCTTAAACATCTTGGCAAATCCCTTTATTCCAGTGCAAGACAGAAAGCCATCTGCACAAAGCTATGAACACTAACAGGTCTCCAGATATCACTTTATACTCCAACCTCCCAAATCAATAGGTCAATAAAATATTTTCTTTCCATTCAGACTATATTTTACTTTCTTCCATGAAAATTCTGCTTAGTCATGAAGCACATTCTAGTAACTAAATTGAAACAAATACACAACTGGTTATCAGCAAATATTCATTTGGAAAAGCTTTATATTGTCTCTGGCATAAGAGTGCCACAACCACAGCTCTGTAAAGAGATGAAGAACCTCATTAATGCATTGATGGAAGAGATAAAAACCAGTGTGTGCTACAGTTTAAATATATTTCTACTGTGCAAAAACTGATGCCAAGAGACATGTAAGGGAATACCACACTATCTGCAACATTTCAAAAATATATTTGAAGTTTCCTTATGGTCATATCAGGGAAAAGTTTATCCAACAAAACCATATGGAAATGTGGTTTTGGATGCTAAAATACTGTCCATGTTTTATTAAAAATATAATAAATATCTGGTACCACTATAAACTACATTCCCCCACCACAAAGCTTAACTATCTTCCTCTCTAATCACTGTGAATTGGGGCAGCTGGGTTTGTCCTAAACACACCGAATACATGTGTTGGAATCATGGAAGTTAATTGACAAGGAGGCAGGTCCTTCTTCCGAGTACTCTTTTTGATCATGAAGGGAATTAGGAAAGAATGCAAATATAGGTGTTAAAACTCAAAGGTATTATCAGAAAACAACTGGCAATTTTAACATAATCTGTTCAATTTTGACACAAACTGACATATTCAATTTTTCTACACATCAGATTTATTAATTTGATAAAGGAATTCATTAATAATATGGTTGATACGGTCTCATAAGATAATTGGGGGAGACTTGAGGAAACCGTCTCTTGCTCAAAAAGCAGGCTCAGATGTGAGTTCAGTCCAGGCTGTTCATCGTTTTATCCAGTCTCATTTTGGAGCCTTTTAAGGAAAATGGCTGATCAGACTCTCTGGGTGAGCCAATCCTCTGCTTCCCTTTCCTCAGTGACAAAAAAACTTCTTTACATCCAGCCTTCATTGAGTAAATAAAGTAAAATAATAAAAGGATTAGCACATGTTGCACACCACATCTGTACCATTCACACGCAACTCCTGGGCTCGACACACACAGAGAGCTTAAGCACTTAAAGCAGGGAGAAGCTACATCCAACATCCAGCAAGGACAGCCAGACATCCCTCAGTACCATCTGTAGGTACCTAAATGCTGTCAGGGACTGAGTTTTCTGCTGGATATTTGTTAACTGGTGCCTGTCACACAAACAGCATCTGCTTCCCCTCCTGCCTGCCAAGGCAAGAGCACCAAGTGCTGACTGAAGACTGGGCTGCTGGGCACTGACTGGAACCCAAGCTCTAAACCATGGCACTTAACTCCTTTTTTGAAAATCTACTTCCAAGTGCATGAAAAAAAATGAAAAAGTAATGTTTATGTATTAGCCAACAAAGCAAAGGAAGACACTGAAAAAGAAGGAAGGGAAAGCAACAGGAATATTAACAAACAGCAACTGAAAGATGTTTGGGTATGTGCTGTAAATGATCAGTCCTAAGCTTCACATGTGTAAAAACTCTATTCTTACCTTAAAAATTGTTTTGGTTGTTGTGGAAAGTAAAACAAGCAAGCAATAAAATTGGCCAAAGACCGGACAGAATACAACAAATTTAAAAAGAGAAAATTCATAATAATGATTACGAATTAAAGATCTAAAATAGAGATAGTGGAAAGGTAAGTTAAATATCGTAGTAAATGAATGGCTAGCAGCATTAACAGAATTCATAAGGATTTATAAAAATGTAAGTTGAGAAAAATGAATTGTAATAATGATTTATTCCTTGGAAGATGACATATTCAATAGCAGTGATACTATTATCAATGATACTTGATAAGATATACTTAACAAGGGCTTTTGTCCTATATTTACATAGAGATGGAACAGTCCATTCACATCTTGCCAAAACAGTGAAGTCTTCCAGCAGTAAGAGAGCTCTTGAAAACTCTGTCAAGACAAGTTGCTGTAATCACAGAGATCCCGTAACTTACATGCAGGAGTTTTAAGAATTGATTTAGAAGTTGTCTGGACTGCTGGGCTTAATTGTTGATATTTATTGGAATTCTGGCAAAGCTCCACTTAAGATACAAAGAGGCCATATGGGAAAAGAGAAAGTGGAACACCCCCAGTGATTACAGAGCTATTACCATAATTTCTATCCTAAGCAAATTAATGAAATGGCTGATGAACTCAGCCAATAAGTGAAAAAAAAGGATAGCAATATAATTCAACATGCTATTATTTTTTTTCAATGCGTTTGCAAGACTGAATAAAGGTAATTACATTCATGCAGGTTACATAGCTTTCTCCATAGTGTTTGTCTTAATACTGCACAGTATCATTATTCAAATATAGAATGCTATAAAATTAATACAAAAAATTTAAACTGATTGAAGTTTACATGATAGATCTCAACATATAACTATTAATGAGGCACTATTGAAAAAAGAAAAAAGGATAGTTTAAAAAAAAATTCTAACTTAAGCTGTCCCAGATATGTACATTGACTTGGATGAGACTATAATAACATGGCTGAAAATGATGCAGAAGAAGCAGAGGTGTAGAATGGTAGACAACTCACAGCAAGATTTTTAGAAAAATCACAGAAATTTGGACAAATGCAAGGAAATTTTGCCTAGAAATAAAGACATCAGGTCATTTTAGAAAAAGAAGGATAACATGTGCAAGACCCACCAATGTTCAAGGTTTGGAAGTAAGACAAATTCAACTTAGCAATGAGAGAGCCTTAGGAAGTAGAGGATTCTTTCAGACTTGAAATTAAGTTTGAACATAATCCCAAGGATATGTTTTAGCTGAATTGATATTTTATTTGGCTTCATAAATCACAGAGTTGTGTTGTGCAGTATATCAACTGTAGTGGAATGATGGAATATGAATCATTAGAAGAAAATAAATTTCTTATTCTTAGCGACCTTTAGCAAGTCCTATGATGCATATGCATTATTTTTTTCCTATCTCAGTCATGAAATACTGATGTTGTCATTCTTGCCAAGGTTAGCTAAGGACGATACATTAAAAACGCTGTATGAGAAGTGGTCAGCATTATTATGGATTAAAACCCCCTCAATTAACACAGGGCAATAGTAGGATTTGATACAGAGAGCAACAGTCAAGCTCAAAATATAGTTTTGCCTCAAAAGCCTGTTTCTCAGTAGCTGAATAACAGGTACCTGTAATATTTCAGGGACACAGACTTTCAACACTTGTACACCTTGACTCTAATGTTCACTTAAAGCATTATCAGGAAGAGGGGAATCAAAGACTAGGCAAGACTAATGTGTGTGTGATTAATAAGCAAAGCGTTCTAGGAGTCCTGTCTGGTATTGTTCTGGCTGAGATGAGAAAAATAATCTATACCATTTAGAAAGGTGTTAGTGCACTCCCTAATAATGCACCCCCAACAAGTTTAACATGGCATGTTTTCTGTCATCCTTTGGAATATATGAAATAAAGATGCTTTTCAACTATGTCTGCCTCATCAAAAATCAAAATACTGCAACTGACTAGTTGACATGCAACTGATCTAGTTGACATGATGGTGTTCAGGCATTGGACTTGATCTCAGAAGTCTTTTTCAGCCTAATTGATTCTGTAATTCTGTGATGGTCAACATGCACACATAGACAGATCTTGAATTTGTATGGGGTCTTTGAGGAGCTGAACCTGAGACAGGAGAAAACACTGAATCCTCTATGTATGGAGGAACTGGAGAAGATGAAAACATTGGTCATTAAGAAGAATAACAAAATGTCAAAGGCAAAATTTAGGATGATCATTTTCTTGTTGTTCTCTAGTCGCCAGTCCTGAGGAATCTGAATCTAAACCTGAGAATCCTTCAAGCAATAAGTAAGCATTTCCTCACATCTCTTCAGAGGCAATTGAAGAATTGTGAATCTGAGTTTTAGAGTTTCCTTACTTTAATGTTGAGGGAACCAATGGATCCTGTCAAGTAATGCCTTCCCTTATTTTTCCATACTTTGCCTTCCTTGCCCTTTCCTGCGCTTCTGTGCTCTGCCCTACCCTCAGTGATTTATTCACTGCATCAGTGCATTAAAGATAGCAGAATAGATAGTACTGCTTTTACTTCAAGACGAAAAGGAAAAGAACTTTTTTAGGTTAACTCCATTTTTTGTATATCCATGGTTTTTCTTCTGAAGGCAAAGTATGTGTGGTGTATAGAAATGTCTTTGGTGATGAGATAAAATGCATCAATTCTGTTGTTCTCATATCACTCATTCACTCATCATAGCAATTATTTAAATGGTTCAGAGGAGTATCTTCCTTTTTAATATGTAGTGATTTGTGTGTTAAGAGGGCACTGGAGTAATAAAAATGTGTATTTCACTGGTGGTTATGAAAAGCTGTGTGTCTGAAATTAGTGAGTAATGGCATATGTAAAATAAATAAGACTGAAAATTACAGATATACTACAAACCAAGAAATTCAATAGTGAATTGGGTATTTTACGTATGCATATATCCACATATGTGCACATATTATTGTCTAATAATGCAAAATAAGTTTGCAGATGACACTTGCAGATTTAAAGAGAGTCACATATCTTGTAGAAAATAGTTCAGCATACATTCTGACAAACCAATCTAGGGCAAAGGACTAGTGAGAACCCAAACAGTTTGATGACTAACCACTCAAACTTCCAAGAAGGTTGCCTGAGAATGTATATTTAAATTATTTTAAGCGAAAATATTGATGAAGTTATTTAAAGGACAAAAAAACCCTACCATTTGTTTGAATCTCACTGTGGCCCCAGAGCTGGTCAAGGTTATGGTTCCCAGCTTGTGGCACCCTTCAGGACACAAATCCCTCAATGCTGTGCTACATGCCAAGGTTAATGAGCATCCAGAGCCACCCAGAGCTGACCAGTAAGACATGCTGAGGTGTGGAATCTCTCCTAATTCCTGATCCCTTTTGAGGGAATAAGTATGTCCTAGCTCTTGATTTCACAGCCTGCTTGGACATTCTCTGAAAAGGAGGCATCTACACCTAAAGTTGCCTTTTTTTTTTTTTTCTCCTTTATTAAATAGAAAGCTGAGAAGGCTTCCTTTTGGCTCAAGGATCAGAGCTCTCACCTGGGACCTGGAGACACCTGATGCTTGTGCCTTCTTCCTTGAAGGCTCACTCCAACTGTGCAGTCTGACCACAAAGCCACTGTTTAGAATTTGAAGAAACAAAACTTCTCATCCCTCCCTGTTGAATCTCGTATTGGATATTTAAAGACTTTTCAGCCCCAAAAAAGCAGCATGAAAAGCAGCAGGACTCATCAGAGCAGTCATTCATGGGGGAGAGGGAAGAGGAGGACTCCAGCCGCCGGCAGCCCCCTCTGGGCAGCAGCACCAACCACGTCAGCTGACCCCATCTTTCCCGGGTGTCCTAATGAACCAACATGCTACAAATGCACTGAACAGATTTATCCCTTCAGGCAGTGTAGACTAATGTCTATCAGGCTTAGGATCCAGATGGGGCTCAATTTGAGATAGGTGTTCTGCTGGTCAGTGCTGTCAAAATCAGATGTTTTCAAAACCTTCAGGCTCAGGAGCTTTTAATCACTAACTGCCACCTATATGGTTTCTTTTTTATTTTCTCTCTCTCTCTTTTTTTTTTTTTTTTTTTTTTTAAACTATCAAGCCTCAGGATCTCTGGTTCCTGAGGTCTGTTTTAGTAATTAAATCTTTTTATGGAGATGGGCCTCAGTGACAAAAGGGTTATTTTGATTTAGACCCCAAATTAATCTTGCATCTCGTGACTATTCCTCAAGAACATTTGCCACTAAGAGGCAAACATCTCAACCAACCTATTTCTACCTTTTTGGAGAACCTACAGGATTTCAGATGATTTGACTTCTTTATTTACAAAGTTGTCTCATTGGTAGACCCATCTTTGCACTACTGAATTTCTTGGTTTATCTATAATTGTTGGCTTAAATGCTACTGATGTCTTATTTATGAATGCATACATCCACATATTATTGTCTAATGAACTTTAAAACAGATCTGATTATAAAACTTGTACTCAAGGCAGATTTAACTCACTCCCAACTATCAGGAAAGAGAATACAATTCAGTTCATGGCCATCAGTAAATAGCAGCTTGAAGTCAGTGCTGTGCAGAAACAGCTATGCTTACCATCAGCAGCCCTTTATAAGCGTAGACAATCCCAAGCCAAATGGTCATGTGGGTGTTTTCGCAGTGCTCCAAGATTGGTCGGATGGAGATATCTCTGCCCGCAGGGTCCGGCTGCAAAAATAAAAGGTGAAATATTTGGACTCAGATTTCCTTTGCATTCATACCTTGGTGGTACTTAGCTCTATTTTCAGTAGATTGAGGATGTGTAGAATGCAGACTGGAGAGCAGACCCATGAACCTGCAGAGAAATGCAGTGAAAAGCAAGGATCTGAGGAAACAGCTGCGTTATAGCTACTACCTGGTGAGGTCACATCTACTGCAAACCTGAAAGAAAATGTCTGAAGTCACTCTGTATTTAACAGTGCCAGTTATATTTATTAGCTTTAGGACATCTAATTTTTCTACAAGGCAAACAGGTTGAAAGAACAGGCATGAAAAATAATGTATTTAAATTCCTCTTTCCTTTCACCCGCGGTTCTTCTGTCACTGGGAAATGGCTGATAAACAATGTATGAAACATTGCTGTGTTTCAGGTGGTTTTTCATCGATAACCATGAGCTAAATCAAAGACCATTTACTATGGAAACTACACCAGGAGCTTAGGAGAGATTATAAATCATCAAAAATATGAAAAAAAAAAGTCCTTTAGACCCACTGATTGCCCGTGCAAAATGAAATATTGCTGGAAGCTTTGCGGCTTTCCATTTATTTTGAAAAGGAGATTGTATAATATCCCAGAATCAAGAGGACTTGGAGACTGTCAGAACAGTTTATATGAAGGAGCAATAACAAAGACTCAGAGAAACCTGCAAGAACCATGCCTTGCCTTCCTCACTTTTTTTTTTTATGAACAGAGGAAAGAAGAGTTGACACATACAGCAAGGGGTTACTAGCTACAATGCTTTATACAATTAGAATAGATATTAGAGTCTGGTCAAACTGCTAAACTGGTTGTTAATTATATACATTGCATAAGAACACAAGGATCTTTTTGTATGTGATTCTAAGAGAACTTGTTTTAGTTACAGAACACTCCTGTTGGCTATTCTGAGATGCATGTACCTACAATCTGTTGTGTTTACAGAAAATGCTGAAATGCTGAAAACTATTTTTCCTCTCTACTTCAAAAGACTGGATATGAACTTCAGCCAAACTAAGATCAACCCAGACGTAGTTTCTGTACCTGGTTGTCCCAGTGGGCTTTTCAATTTTCCTTTTTGATGAATAACACATGTAAAATGTCTCATGCAGAAGTATAATCATATATTATGATTATTAGATAAGGAAAAATCATGTTTTCACCAACTGAAACGTAGAAGTGTACATGGAAGGACTTTGGAGAGATCTGAATAATTTCCTAAAGCTTATTCTTGCTGCCTCTGATGATGTATGACTTTTGCTATGTATTTCAGTGGTCACAGCAATAATCTGCAGTTCACTTTCTTCTGTTGGTGTTTTTGTATGTGAGGCATTTCCCCTGACGTCATACACTGTAAAAAATTAAAAAAGCCCAAACAACCTTGTGCTATGATGCGCTGCACAGTGAAAGTATTCACAATTTTCTTTGCAAAGTCTTCAGTAAGGCAAGACATTTACATTTAAAACCTTTTCCTATGCTGAACTTCTGTAGAAACCCTGAACAGAAAAATAAAGGTCTTGGAAAAAAGGTGTACTAAAATAAAATAGGATAAAAACCAAGGCAGCAATATTAACTCTTCCAAAGAGCTTATGACTCCATCCTAATGGTTGTTGATGGCAGCAAACAAGCATTATCTGAAGAACTGAAATGACTGCAAACATTAAGTGTCATCACAACATTTAAGATGCTACAAATGTTTGTCTGGGGATCAGTTGAACAACCTCATTCTCCCTGATCAATGACAAAGCCCAGTGCTAAAATTTAGGTGCACTGAAAGCACCCTTTCATGACAAAGTTAAAACGTAATATGTTTAACATCTTTTTTTTTATTATGTAATAAATTTCACAAGACATCACTCACAGAGAGCTCTGAATGTGTAACTAATGTGTCAACAGGATTGTACTACAGAGAGATTTTTCTAAAATTCTAAATTACATCTAAGCCTGCCAACAGCTCCCTCTCTCATGGTCTGGAATTACAGAAGTGGCATAAAATTTAAGGCTATGATCATCAGAGTGCTTTCTTTCCTTTTTTTCCCCTCACACGCATGAGTCAGCACAGGACTCTCTATTCATTTCCTCAGTTCCACATCCCTCCTGCCAGGTATTTCTTTTATTTCAGTTTCACACTTTTCTGAAACAAGAAAGTATATAAATAACGTAGACTTCCACCTGGTGCAATGGACAATGTCATGTTGTTTGTTTTCCTTGTTCCTGGATTGAAAACTCCAATCACACTTGGACTGAAGGATTCCTCCACTTTTAAGTAATTATAAATAATTGGAATAATTGCCTGTTTTGAAGAATATTACTGAACTGAGAACTCCTATTTGGTCTGTGACAGATTAAATTTTTATTTTTCCTATGTGGCTTTTCTCTAATGAAAATTTGCTTCAAAACTGGAAAGTGTATGTCCATTCATTACTCGAAACCTCTCTTTTAAGACCCAGGTAGAAAAATGATGAAGTGCAAAAAAACCACCCTTCTTTTCAAACACTATTAGAGAGTAAGCATTGTTTCCTCAGTAAGAAGACTGTCAGATTTTATGAGGTATAAGGGTTCAAAGTTGATGTTAATTAAGTAAAACGGTGTGTTCAGATTTTCTTTGTGATATAGGAAAATCTTGTGAAGTGCTCTAGGTAGAGCAGGAAAAGAGAGAATACTGATTGCAGCATTAGCAAAAGTGTACATGGGGCAGCACTTCTTTCAAAAGACTTTTGAGATCTGCCAGGTGATAGTATTTTAAACTAAAATTTGCTTAGGTCCTGTACATGTGGAGTTACATATTGGCAGGTAGCAGTAATTTTAAAGTGAACTGATTTTGCTGATTACTTATCACTACTGCAAAATGACATTCCTGTTCTACTGCTTTTAATTTGCCATTCTGTTTCTTCACTGATTTTGCATGAATTAACTAATCATAGCAAAAAGCTGGGTTAAAAAAAATATGATATTTTCTGCTGTCAAAAGAATTTTTAAAAACTCTACAATTACAGCTGAATGGGGCACTTGACTGACCTCTCTAATCATCCACCATTTGTGCACTTTGTTATTGCTTTAGAGAGGATGACAACATAAATGCTACCAGTGATTATATATGTACTGGAAATTTGCCCTTTCCTTTTATAGAAAACAATCTCAATGCCCTTCAGATGTCATTCTCAAAAGCCTGAAGACCTCCTATCTTGTGATTAGGCTGAAGCTTTCCTACCTCTTCTGAAACCTAATAAGGTTTCTGACATTGACATCAATTTCTGGAGTGCTTTCAGCAGTTGAACATAAATAGTTTAATCTGTTCACTTCATACAAGAGTTGTGTATCATCACCAGTGAAATGCTTGTTTCACAGAAGATCTGTCAGGTCTAGAAAGCAACCCAAACCAGTAAACAGATTACCCACAGCATGTTTATATCCCCTCTTCGTGTGTGTTTAAACTATTATTAGGCAATTCTGTAGTTCTGTTGCTTTTTCATTTTCTTTGCTCTTCGGTCTTCTGGGAGGGCTTCAAATCTTTGTCATAATAGGTGAGTAATGGCCTCGATGGGAACTGCCAGAGGGAGAACTGAAGCTTAAAACTACTAGGAACCATCAGGAAAATCTGAATTTATTTTTTTTTTGTTAAAATCTATAAGTACAATTTCTTAGTGGCTATTATACTAGCCAAAATCCCTCTGGAAAAGGCAGGTATTTGTACGATGACTAATGTACCTTTGACTTATTTTGTGACTTTATTGCTATTCCTTTTCTATAGATTCACAAAAGTCTTAAAAAGAGGAAGGGTCTATGTTCCATGAGGCATTTCATCCAGCAAATGTTTGTGAAGAACAGACTGGGCTCGCACACAGTATCCAAAAGTCCTTGACCTTCCTAAGGTACTTTTTCTGCATAGTCTCCTCATCAGGTCCCTTGACCAGGACAGCAGATGATTCTGATTGCAGGGTTGTGGTGCTGCTGTGTGACAGAGCTCACAGGGGGTCAATCCCAGCACCCTCGCTAAGAACATTGCAGCAGAGCCCCAGTGTGACACTCTGCCATTTCTGCAGCTGCAGTTTAACCTGTGAGATAGTCAAAACATTAGGCCTCAGTCTTTTCCAAAGATGGGTATGGAACATAACGTAAATAGTTGCAGCTTCTGTTTACTATGTTTAAAAGAAACTGTGTATTTCCTATAGTATAGGAAAATGCAGGATCATACTCTTCTGCCACTCTGTTAAAATGGCCTTCATATACCATCCCACGCTTTGTTTTATCTTCCCTTTAAATGACTTCAATTGAACTGGCATAATGACTGTATACTACAGCTAGTTTGCAGTGTGAATTAGATATCTCTGGCATCTTTAATTTGGCACATTTAGCAGTCATATGGAGCTCACATGTGATTCCTTGTCTTAAAACTCAGACTTTGCTAAATTAGAAGATCATTCTTACTTCTTAAATTCACTTTTTTTTAAAAAGCATAATTATTGTTGGTTTATACTCTAAATTCTGTAAAGGTGTTTCACAAAAGGATTCAAACAGTTTGAGCATGCAGTGTGAAATTGAGAGCCAGGCTTTTAATTACTGATGAAAAGAGAAGGATCAGACACTGTCAACCTTTTGATTACTTAATAATTTGAAGGTATTTTTAGAGCAAAACAGCGGTGCTATGAAAAAGAGATTTTCTAGGCAATGGATCCCTTTTGTTTCATGTATTTTTTACTTTGTGCAGTCATACTTTCCATTAGTGCAAAGAAATGGCAATACTAAGGTCATTTGGAATGTCTTCCAATTAAAAATTTGATAGGCAACTTAGAATAATAGGCGACCTTGTTTGTCTTTCTTGATATCTGGGCTTGAGTTTGGGTACCTTACAGATCACATTTTATGTCACAGAGTAGCTCAGCAAAGCACAAAACTATTACTGAATTCTCGCAGTCCAGCGATCAATTTAATTTCCCTTCAAGATTAATTGAGAAGTTTGGACATTTCTGTAACATTCTAATGATTGAAAGATGAGGTGTGAAGTGTTTCAGGACATGAGATTTCTTACACAGATTTGAATACACACCCCTTGCCTCTGTGACATGAACTAAAGGGTATCTTTATGTTATCCAAGGGGATTAAAGGATATTTTCTGCTTCATTCATTTTCTTGTTTTACTGAAATACAGTTCACCACGCCACCTGAGTCAATGGACTGGAGTTTAGGCATTGTCTGGCTTCACAAATACTTCAACAATTAAACTCTTCCCACAATTCAAAAGAAATCCTGTTTATCTTGTACCTCCTAGAAAATCTTAATTCCAAGTGGTATTTCAGTATGAGACAGTAATTCAGTAGTGGTTAGCTAGCAAAATCATGACACAATGAAATGACACTTGCTGGAATACCAACATGAATATTCCCTTTTTTTTTTTTATTCAGTCACTTTTCTCAATTTGGTTTTCTAAAGAATAAAGAAGATGTACCATGTAAGCCAAGGAAAAAAGTACTGATACCTTTGGAGGCTTCAAGAATATTGATGTTGCTATTTTACATCCCTCAGCTTGTTACATATACAGAATCCAGGCCTACATTTCCAAGTGAGTGGGAGTGAAGAAAGGCAGGAAACCTCCCCTCCTCCCCCAAGTATATTAGAGATAACCACTGTAATTCCTATTATCCCAAAACAATAAGGTTTGATAATACAGACACAGCGATATCACTCTGCAATATATTTAAAAGAAACCTACTTTTTAGGTCCCCATCTGCCTCTTCTACAAATAATTCCATAAATCAGTCAGCATACATACTGTAAATTAGTGTGATTTAGAGATGATAAAATGCCAGAAGAGCTATTTATAAACTCTCATATAATGAATTTGTTCATACATTTACTTGTAGAGAAAATCTCCCATCAGCATTATTTATAACATCACTTTACTGAATGAGTTTTATTTTCCTGTTCTGGTGGTTCATTTTTGTTTAAATGAAACTGTTTTTTGAGAGCCAAAAGGTTCCCAGAGATTTCTTGCTATTTTTATTAATATTATCTTCTAATCCAAGCAGTTCCATTTATTTGCATTAATATAACATGCAAAATAGTAGTTTAGACTGAGTCAAGAAACTGCTGTGATCCCTGCAAACAATTGTAGACTAGCAAATGAAAGGGAAAAGGCAAAATTCTCTTGAATCATGGAGAGTTTCAAACAACTGTGACTGAGTGTTCCCACTCTGCACTTAGCTATCGCTTCAGTAGAAATTTTACATCATATTATTTCCTCAGAGAATGTTGCCCCAATTGCATATCTAGTGACTGGATAATGAAATGTTTCTGTGTATGCACATGGAGACAGAGGGACAAGTGTTACAATGATTTAATAAAGCACTCTCGGCAGTAGAATGTGTGGTTTTCTTTGAAGGGAGGGCAAGGGGCCAAGATACATAAGAAAAGTAGGTCAGAGGAATGAAGACCTTTGTTACTACCCAGACCCTCTTGCACTGCACAGATTCTTCCAGAAATGTGCAGTTCTTGGTATCAGCTTCACAAGATGAGTATTTTCTCCTCCTTTCCTGTGAAGCTGCCCAGAATTATGGTTCACAACTCAGACTTGCAGTCCCTTCTAGTTTCATTTCCTTTCCTAGCTGGATTTCCTACTATGCTGAAGGCCATGCCAGGCACTCCTTTTGGCGGCTGGAGCGATTCAATGCCTCCTTGCTTATGGTAATGGAAACAGACAGCATTCTTGGGAAGGACAGCAAAGGCAGAAAGGAGAACAGTAGAGTGAAACCACAGAGGACAGCCAGGAACTGACTGTTTGGGTGGCCTCAGCTGGAACCAAGGTAGAGGTTCTTTTTGTAATTAATTTCCTAGTGGGTAGGCTTTGAGTTGTAAGCAAGGATATGACTTATCGCCCATTATGTGGCACTCAGAGAAACTGGATTTAGCACTTTTCCTGTAAATAAACCAGACTTGCAACCAACAACTAACAGAATCTATCATCAGTTGCTTCTTTCTATAAGAAAAATCAGGTCCTTAATTGTGCCCAGCTATTTGGGTCAAAGGGACCAACAATCTCACCTCTACAATTGTCTTATATTTTCTGTTTAGTGCTATAAATCCCTTGATTTATGGATTCTGAAAATATTTATCACTATGCTTATTTGCATTGCAGTGACAACAACAACAAATGGATACTGACTTAATTCAGAAAGTGAAAAATCCGTTCCCTAAGAGCATTTTAAAACATATATATCATGTGTGGGAGAAGAGAGAAGCATAAAGCAGGGTTGTATGACATTTTCAGAGGCAAATATCAGCAGAGACCACTGCCACCATGCACAGGCACTGAAAAATGAATAGTTTCTGGGCCGTGGTAAATTAAAAAAAAAGATTATTTCTCAACATCTAGGACCATTTTAATTTCCTCATTTGTTTTTTTATATTCTCCAAAATGATAAGATGATGGTCAATCAACCTATTGGAGGGTTTTGCTGCTATTTTTATGACTGCACTAAGGCATAATTGAGGAACTGCTGTAGTAAGGGGAGATCTTTCCTCTGTTTTCAAAAGTTCTGAGCAAACTCCCTAATTTCGAAATGCTAAGACTAGCTTGATAAGTATATTCCAATTCTACTGCTCCTCCATAAGTCCTTCTAAAATTTAGGTAATTCAACTTCCCCAACACAAAAGCTGCTTTCTCTTTAATCAACTCCCAGTTTCTTGTTGACAGTCAAAAGTAAGGTGCATCTCAATTTGCAGAAGTACATGAAAACATTTGTTTTTCATAAAAATTTTGAAGATTTTGATCTTTTTCTCCTGCCTTGCAACACTAGTAATGTCTCAGATATAAACATTTTTACATATAATTTTCATGCAGAAAACGAGTGGATGAATAAATCAATAAAGGTCAGGTCAACAGAAATATTTTGATTACTTCAAAAGATTTGATTTCGCTTTGACCTTTTAAAATTGATAACCTTCTTTGATATAACCTAACTCCATTTTGAAAAGAAAGGTCATGTTAAATTCAAAAGAGATGTTCTTTAGTTAACAAAGGTCAACAAGAACATTTTAGCACTTTCCTACCAATATAATTCTGCATGGGAAAACTGACTCAGACTACTGTTTTTATTACAAGTATATGAATTTTATGGCTACTCAATGTTTTCTGAGAAAAATATCTCAATACTTGACTTAAGGAATATCATCAGCAATAAGATTGTAAATCAGTGGTCTTGACGGATTACTTACGAGGATTCACACTTGCCAGTATAACTGATCCTATATTAGAGCAGTGGCACCAATGAATGAACCACACACCTTTGCAACTTTTACTGACATAATTATGCCAGCAAAGCTAACAGACTGAGGGTGAGAGCAGGTGTTTAAAGGTGTACACAGTACGCCTTCATCTTTGGTACAGTCCTGCTTCAGCAGTGAAAAATGTAGGCCTCAACAAACTAAAATTACACTTGGAATCTTAAATCAATGTCTGTTCTGCTTTAAAGAAAGACTCTGCAACAAGGCTTAGTATTTCACAGTTATATTGACATTACAGTTAAATGAGACTGTCTTGATAACTGTCTCATCTTCAGTAAAACACAGAATATAGATTTTCATTGCATTAACTCCAGTTTGAAATAAAACATCTCTTTTAGAAAAAAACATCCAGTGACAATAAACCTATATAGCTCTTGCTGAGCCAACTGTATTGACTGAAAAAAAATAGCCCTAATTTTGGTTCTGATATCTAAAATGAATTGTCAGGTTCCTTTAGTTCTTACTATGTTTTGTCAACTGAATTGAAAGGCTACATAATAGAATTTTGTTCCAGCGTTGGTATTTACAGATTCTGACCCAGTAAACTCTTGATGTAGTCCTTGATAAGATACCTCTTGAGCTTGTAGTGTTTTGCACTATGGACATGTTTTATCTTTCTTTAACATGCCTTATTGGTCTTCATTGAACCACTGGACTAGCACGTTTCCTGAAATCTGAAGAGTGGAACAGAGTATGCTCAGCTGGTCATAGCTGCCCTGCATACATATCCAGGGTTAATACCACCGTAACACCCAAGGTTAAGTTACACCAAAGTGTGCACATGTAACCAAAGATGCCACAAAAGCTCTCCATTGTTCTTTTCTCTATTCTAAATGAATACAGAAATGCGAAGATAGTTTTAAAACTGTAGAAAAGAAAAAAGATAATCTTGAAATCTTATTCACCAAGTGTTTCTCTTGATTACATAGGAATATGACATGAGTGAGAACCCATAATAGTTGCACTAAGCTACCTTGAAAGCTACGTGCCCCCAAAACACAAAAAGAATAGCAGTTACAGGGATTTTTGATTTTTCCATTACATCTTTCTTCTACAAATAGCTATTTCGATGTTGCCACTTCTATTGACGTTATTCAGAGCAAAGCAGGTAGTCATGGGAATTTTTTCTTTCTCTCAGTTCAGTAAAACTTTTATGCAACATTTTTCTTAAATAATTTATTTTCTTTCAGCATCTGTCAGACCAGATTTCATTTAACACAAGTCTACCACACACTTTAAATGCTGCAGATCCTTTGCTCTGGTATACAACAGAAGAATTTTCAGTTGAAAAAGCAAGTCAATATGAAACAAAACCTAGCAACCATAAATACATTTTATATTTCCATAGATTTTTTTTACATTGTTAAACTCTAAATCATACAGGGTTTTGATTATTTGCTTTTGAAGCATATATTTGAGATATATATATATATGTAGCACAAGCAGATAACTCTGAACCTATTCTGCCTTGCAATTCCCACATATTCTTGGTAACACTAGTGTATTTCCTTATTTGTATGGTTATGTTTCAGTGAATTCTTGCATTAGAAGATCTGGACAAGACAAAACATTATTTTTTTTCAAACTAGAGAATTATAGGAAGCATTGATTTGATGTTTTTTAAATTTTTTTTTTCCTGTAGCTAAGTATACAGTCTATATCCACAGCTGTACATTTTTTCTCTTGTCATGTTAACTTGAAGTTGTCCTGGTAGATAGAGATGATCTTACCTACGAGCATCTTCCCAGTACAGGTGTATCATACTGTGTCAGGTGTCAGCATGTTTCAGGACACTGGATTGTTCCAGTATTGGAAGTAAAGCCTGTAATCTTTACTGGACTTGAAGAATTCATTGAGGTAGTTATTTCTGTGGTAAAGTGCTTCCTCTAAATCTATCCGTCATTTATTTAATAGGGTGCAGTTAGCAATTTTATCATTCCTCCTGTTATTTTCTTAGGGATGTCTATTGAGTAGTTTTATTTTGACAGGTGAGCATGTGTAATTCTTCTAGAACATTTCCAGAGCTGATGTGAAAGCCATCAAAAACTCTTTCTCAGCATAGTCCCTGACAGCTTACATTTACACCCAAATTTTCATTTCTGAGATCAAGGCATTGAAGAGAAACAGTAAGGGGTTGACGCCTTTATTCTTGATACCACTTTTCACAGCTCACTGAGAGACCAGCAGAGAACAAGATAAGCACAGGGAGACAGACATTATCAGCACGAGGGCACGAAAGTCAGCACATTTCTGAGTGGTGATGGCTGGTGTCAGCCTGGTTTGTCTGACTTGGCATTCACCTCCTTTGCAGTATTCACCTGCAGCCACTAACCAGCCTGTCACACATTTCAGAACACACCTCTTCTGTCTGAGCTATCTGAGCAATTATTATGTTGTCACCATCTCCTCTTTAAGATTGCAGCATGACAGGACTTTAGGAGAGGCTGGAGGTGTGACCTTCTGGCACTTTGCCCTGGGCTGCGTGTGGAAGTGCCTGAGGGCTCCTTGGAGCAGGACCAGCCTAAATAGCTGGGTAAGCAGCTGTGGTATGGCCCCAGAAAATCTCAGTTTTGCTGATGTGCCTTGAGGGGCTAAGGAAAATGCAGGAAGTTCCGCTACAGAGCTCTTAGTCGATCCTCCCCAAAGTAAAGCCACACTGAGGATCTCTGGAGCACCTATGGTAAGAGCCAAGTGATCCAACTTGGTAAGGTGAGATGTTTTAGTCCTCTGCTGGAGTAAGCTTTCATTACCATTGAGAAAGTGAAACTTGAGGTGGTATTCACAACTCATCTGAGGCTTGAAGAAGTGTCAGCAGTGACAATTCTTGGTCATTTGAGTTTCTCTATAGCAGAGTAGACTTTTGGTAAATTAATCAGAAAATTAAGTAAGAATCTCACAAATACATCAAGGATAGAAATAAACCTTGGGAGGAATCCTGAGACCTGATGGAATGAGAGAAATACAGAAAACTCAAGAAGACTGAAACGTCAGACCATTTTGGCTCAAGAAGACTGAAACGTCAGACCATTTTGGCTCAAGAAGACTGTGGGGAAGAAAGGAGGTGGTGGTGAACACTTTTGCCTGCTAAACTACGAAGGAAGGGAAGAGAGGGCTAATGCAGAAAGTGGGCAGGTTCACATGCTCCCCCTAAACAGCATTTCCTTCTGTCACTGCCTGCACCACCAAGTGGGGTATGAACTGACTCAGCATCAATCCCACGCATGGTCCCCCAGTTAACACATAAAACCCAACATATATAACCCAAAACCAGCAAAGAATTATTTCTGTAACCTGACCAATATTCATAAAAAAGGTTTCTCTTAATGAATTTTTATAAAATAATTTTTCTTTTTGAAATGTGTTTATGTAAGTAAACGTGTATTTCCATGGCAACAAGGTCTGATGTTCCTGCAATCACCTTGATATTACTTTATGAATACATCAGGCATTCAATACAACAAATTAAACAATAGCAACTATTGGTTGGAAAAGGAAAAATGCTTTCTTAGGAGGTGGTTGAAGACTAGAAACCTCTATACGAATCAGAAACTATATTATTATTATTATAGAAACAGAAACTCCTATAGAGGCAAAATACAAAATTTCGAGTTTGACTTAATGAAGTCTTAATTTGAAAAATACCCATCCAATATTACCATCCAGGGATAAATGGACAGAGAAAGACATATTTCATACACTTGTTTATGAACAGACAAGTATATCCACCACTGAGCAGTGTTAGCATATGTTCAATGGGATGAACAAATGTAAAAATTTGAGTAGACCATGATTTAGCTAACCTGTTAAAACATTGGGATTTATATATAACATATAATGAATAAGTAGCATGGTTTGTTTATGTACAGTTTAGGGATTAGAATATCTATTGTTCATGAAAAATTTTGAAAGCACCATCAAAGGTGTACTCATACCATTATTTTCAGGGAAAACTCCAAACAAATTCTTACCTTAAATTTCAGAGTATTACAGTTTTTACCAGGACTTTTAATCACAGCTACAAGTTACCTGAACCCATTCTATGCAGGCAGTTTATGACAGCCTTCCTCAATTAAATAGGATCATCTTCCACAAATAATTCTTTTCTGTAGTAATTTGGACAACTTGTGGAATAATTGATTAAGGAAAAAGTACCCGAATAACTGAATCTAGTGTTTCAAAAGGAGAGTCCCCATTACACAATTTGCATGTTAAACAGTATCTCAGTACTGTATGAGCAAACTGTCACAATATGGCCCCATGCATTTAAGTCTTTATGGAGGCATATTAACATCTTACTGTTCTCTAAATACTTTTTTTCCCCTGAAGACATAAAGTCTGTGGTGTCTCGATTACTATATCTGCTAATTATGACTAAATAAAAGGTTCCAGTTTTCAATGTAGTATTTTTAAATGCATTGCTTTCAAGTATTGCATCAAATATAATAGTCACAATATGCAATTTGGATTGAATCACAGGATCATGAATCTAAACATTGAGATATGCATTGCTCATGTGTGAATCAAATCAAACCCTGAGGACCAACATCTCTTGTGATAAGCAATAAGAAGCTTCCTCCAATACTGTCTCATCTATATTAGCTGTGCAAATATGTGCTTTTTAATTAAATAGTATGCAGATGCTATAGTTCAATTTCTATTCCCAACGTATTTTCACAAGTATGACTCCTTGTTCTCTCTTTAATAGGCTCTATGTTTGCCAAAATAGTCTCCAATGAATCCAGTAGCTTTTAACTCCATGGGTAAAATCATTTGCCTATGCCATGAGTTACAAAGACACAGCATGTTGCTTAGAGATTGATATCAAATTCATCAGGTACCATTTTTTACTTCTGTTTTTTCCCAAATATAAATATATATCTGAAATTCCCTGGTCAAACACCTGCCTATATGGACATAAGAATATCTTTACTGGCATCTCCTAGCCTTCTAGGCTTATCTGCACATGTGAATGGCTGTCTTCAACTCTTAGCTTTCCAGCATTATCTAAATGAAAAAACAAAAATAGAAATGATAAATACACAGATGAAGGACACTGAATACACATTTTTTTTCCCATCATCATGCCATTTTTTAACAATGATGAACACTGACATTTGTACAAAATAGTGTTTAAAATGGCTGTAAAAGACAGGCAGGTGCAGACCGTGTTAGCAGAGGAATTTATTTTGTGTGCATGGACAGTGGCAAACAAACAAGATATGATGTTATTAAAGCTATCCATTAAAGTAGCTGTCCAGCAGGATTAATGTGTCTTTGCTAAAGGGTGCAAAAGTGTGTATTTTTCTAGCTCTGCAGAGAAGTGTAATTCAGAGTATATTATTGTTTTGGATCCAGCAGCCATATCTAAAAATTGCTGTAGTTGTTCATTCCTGTCAGGCAGCTGCTGGGGTGGGAAGAGCACCTACTCTAGTTATAGCATGCCTTCCCTAAAGTGAATGGGAATCTTACTTTTCATTTTAGTGCAGTCAAGATCATGCCTGTGATTTTTTACATTTTTCAAACCTAACAGGATTCCTACTACTGCAGCTATGAGTCACCACCTGCATCACTGCCTGGGCTGGGCAGACCTATTCAAACAAAGCCGTGCGGCCTTGTTACCCACCAGTGGATGGAGCACATTAGGCACACTTTTGGAGCACTTCTGATGTAGTTCCACTGAAAAAGTGAAGCTACATCAGAAGTGCGCATTCCCAAATCAAAATGCTGATGCACACAGACAGACACAAAGTTCCTTGAGGAGGGAAGCCTTTTCATACCATAAGTGAAGACTTAGATTAAACTGAATAACTTGATTATTAAAGGTGCATGTGAGTTTGTATGTCTATAGTTTCAAATGACATATCTCTGATATGGATATATTGTTTTTAAAAGAGGAAATTGACTTTTAAGAAGCTGCAATTTGAAGATTCAGAGTTTCTCTTTTTAATTTGCATTAGAATGCTGAACTATAATTTAACAAGAAGATCAAAACAGAAAACTGAACCACCTTACAGAAGCTGTCTTTCAAGCATGAAGAGAGATTCAGAATGTTTCTGCAAATTGCAGTCTTCAGGCTGATTAGACATTCACTATGTCAGCATCATCACAGACAGAAACCTGGAGGGTTTTTTAGCTATACCGTCACTCTGGATCTGTTTTTTAACTTGTGTCAAACACTGATAGCAAACTATCAAGTATGGTAAGGTTGACTTGTGAGGGTGGCTCCCATGTACTGTAATACAGAACACCAGTCACTCTTGCTAGTGCCTTACAGGCATTGCATCCAACCAGTCCCTTAGAGTCCAATGGCATGTGCAGGTACACCTGTGCCTGTGCAGCAAGTCCAGGACATCCTGAAGGTGATCAGGAGGGAATACACGGTGTGCTGTCCTTCATTTAGTGCACAGAGCTCAAAGAACCAACAGTCTGAGCACTTAACAAAAAGCTAAGCATTTCTTTTCTCCCAAGCATTTCTTCTTATGGCCAGAAGAGTGTCTTGTTAACTGGTGATTTTTG
This sequence comes from Orthonyx spaldingii, assembly GCA_013397795.1. NCBI lineage: Eukaryota > Metazoa > Chordata > Aves > Passeriformes > Orthonychidae > Orthonyx > Orthonyx spaldingii. The sequence goes on from VZTJ01004275.1 coordinate 1,462,158, forward strand.
GAGTGTAATGCAAAGTGTATACTTTCAAATCCTTAGTCTGTGTCAAATTCACAGTGCATGGAGAATGGAGGTAAAGGGGTGGAATTTACCCAGTGCGCTTTTCTGTCTTTTTCACGTTATAACTGCATCTTCTGAAGAACATCTGTAGCTCAGTGGACAGACTGTTGGAAGGACAATAAGATACCAGGCTATTCACATTATTCCAACTTCAGGAAACCATGAGGTCAGCTGAGGTCAGAAGGCACATCTAGAAGTCATCTTGTCGTCTCTGCTTCACACAGGATCAGCTAGGATCAACTACATGGTGCGATCAACTGTGATGGTACCCAGCACCTTCCTAGAAAGCACAGCACATTCAGCTTGTTTGCCCAAAGCTGGCCAAGCCGTAGTGTTGCAAGAGAAGACAGGGCACTGGTGGCACAATTACCTCAGGCCCACGTTTCTGGCTTGTCCTGAAGTTTGCACAGGAATACTTTGGTATTCGAGTGTGGGTTTTGGTCTGCACTCAAAGTGAAGTATAGATATGCCAGTGGAATATTCCAAACACAGATCCACAGAAAAAACCCCAAAAATCCCATGTTTTACCTTCTGCTTAGTCTTCATGTATATGTCTTTCCCCCTAACATATGTCCCCAATTCCCAAAGTGATGGGTATATTGCAAATTTATGCATGCTTTACATTTAATTTCAGCATTTCCATAGCAACTCCTGCATTTCAGGATGTTTTACTTTTATCCCAAGATACAGAATATATTCTTTCCAGAACAATTTCCCAGGCTGTATTTAGCCACCTTCATATATGACTTTCTACAATTTAATTTTCAATGAAAATTACCCTATCATCTAACAGAAGCAAAAGTTTTAACAACGAATTAACTTTTATGACTTCTTTCATCTCACTCTGTGTTTAAACAATTAGTCCTGCATCAAATGCAGCTAATGGAGCCTGATTGCTCAGAATCAGCATTTTTGATTGATAGATGCAGATATTTCATAAAGTTCAACTTTCAAGGAATAGATCAAAGGCACCTCTCATCCTCTTTCTCTCTCTCTCTCTCTTCCCCTGGGTCTTTTATGCATGTGTTCCCCTGTCAGGAGATTCTAAAGGATGAACATGCTTTCCAGAGGCCTGATATTCAACCACTGTTCATAATGACATGATGACAGATAAATCAAATATATATATTACTCTCTGTATGCTGAAGTCTGGAGCAAAATTAAAGGGATTTAAGGTGATACATGATGCATGTAGCAGTAATGAACTGATGACCCATACTTCTATATGGGTGACCTTAAACCACTTTCAAAACCATCTGAGATTCAAGTAGGAATAAAAAACCAACACAGATAAAAGAGGAAATTCATATATACAAATAAAGGAAGACAGGGGAGGTATGGGAAAGAAGATCTTCCTTGCAAATTTTCGTTTGTTTTTCATCTTTAGCTTGCCTTTCTAAATGTCACTTCTGAAAAGGATTCCACAACTGCAGGCTATTCTTCCTGCCCCTTTGCTGTCACAATAGCAAACCTTCATCACATCTGATTCTTGTTCCAGGACCACAGCTGGTACAGCACACATCTCTTACATTGGTATGTCTCCCTGAGCAGCCAGCATAAAGCAAAAATCTAATGGAGGGTAGGTGAACGAAGCATTCAAATTTGCCGTCAGGTTAGGCACACATCACCTGCATTTTGTGTAAGTAGGAATGGCCAATCCAAGTGGTGAACAATCAGGCTTCCCATGCTGTCAGGCAGTAACCTGATGCTATACTTGCCTGATGTGTCACACAAACCTGAGCTACTATGTAAACAGCAACAAATAACTGAAAGTAAGTGGTGGCACACTGAAATTTGCAAATTGCACATTTCTTCCAGTTCCATCACTTTCATGCTAGGAAACAAGAGAGGGAGTAAAGAGAGAGATACTCTCAGGATGCTGGCAGGCTCCAGGACATAACCATCAAATAAATCAATTAATTTAACACTAATGCAATTATCTGCTTTAGATGAAGGGTGATTTTAGCTTGCTGAATTCACTTATAAGATCAAACAATTATCCTAATAAGTTTATACTGTTTTAAAGATGATAGCTTTCTCAGCGGCCCTAGTACAACTCCAATGGCTTGAGTGAAGCCGCTAGACATAAATTTATTACATAAATGAGAGCTGCTTTATATCAGGCAGCGACAATTTGATCTCCAATTAAAAAGTTAATCTTCAAAAAGAAAGCCTAGCATTACAATTAAACTGCTGTTAGATATACAGTGAATGGGCACCTGTAGCATTGAAATGATACTCAGTTTGTTGGTGGAAATTTCAATACCAGATTCAAAACTGAAGCCATTTCCTCCGGTTTCCATGACTAATCTGCTCTAAGTCACAATGTCCTTGGGAAGGCAGACTATGTGTAAGGCTCACAACAAGAACCTAGAATATTAAATCTTACAACCTAAAGGTCTGTTGTTTATTTTTTGGATAAAACAGCATAGTGAGGAGGAACAATGTCAGACAGGGGATTTGTAAGAACAGAGAACTTCATTAAAGGCATGTGGTAGTCTCAGCTCCTGATCATGCAAACAGAAAGACCAAGGTACTTCTCCAAGAAATATGATTAAAGCCAGAAGAAAAATTTGTAAATGTGCATCCTGTGGTTACCGGAGTAAAGAGGCTACTACTGGTCTGATATCTGTTTTGAGTCTTCTAATATAGACAAGACTGCAAAGAGAATATCAGAAGGAGGAGTGCTCAGCCTGTGAACCCTGGCAGAGCTGGAAAGGCCCAGCAGCTCAACAGCAAACAAAGTTTAGGCAGTTCTACCCTCAACACTGCACTTGGGCATCTGAAATATTAAGAGCTAGGATTTGAGAGGCCTGAACGGAGAAGTAGCAGCTAGACTGAGGTTGGGTGAATTTCCACATAGGTGCCTATGAGATATATAGGCAATTAAGAACTTAAATAATTTTGGAGTCTTGACTCTGCATTCCCACATACCTCCTGCAGTGCTTCAGCTATTTGTGGCTTTCCCTGAACAACACAGCACCATGCAACAAATACTGTCAATGCACAACCACCATGTCTGCCATCCCCGGCTCCTTTTCTTCTGCTTCCTTTGCAACCATGCATCTTCTCCTGTTCCAAGGTGTTCCCCTCCTCAGTTCTGAACATTTTCCATGTAGCTAATTCGTTTAATTCTGTGCATCCCTGGCATTTGTGGACACATTCCTTATTTACGATTTCCTTCCTTTCTGGTGGCAAAGGTAAAAATGAAGCAGTCAGGTTTTCAGGAGGATGAGAAAACCTGGGAAGCACCAGAGACCCTGCCACATCACCTGTGCAGCCCAGGGCAGCTTAGCCCACGGGAGGCTGAGAGACAGGCAATCTCCTACTCACGGTGAGTGGGAAAGGGAAAGAGATGTCTGAGAGAAGGTTAGAACAGTAAAGCTACAGAAACCTGGCAATAATTGCCTGCTGTATCTAAAGCTCCCCAAGCCAAACAGAAGCTATTATGTTTAACTTCAAAACTACATGTGTATTCACCCCATTTGAAAGACATACTTGACAGGTTATAATGATGGTCTCTAAATCATAAAAAGTATTGAACATATAATACCAAAGGAGAGAAATGGCAGCTGAAGTTAATAAACTGTTGGTAATATATTGTTTCAGCTATCCACACATAAACTGGTCAAAAGTCACATTGGGACAAAGTTTAGAGAATAAATTTCTTTACAAATTAAATTACTGCCTCAAGCAAGACCTAGTTCTGAGTACTGAGAGGAAGGAATGAATCTCAACAAAAAATTACTTCAGCTAAGATGAATTTGGACATTATTATTCTGAAAATATAAAGGCTGCACAGTTTAAAAAGAAAATAGTCAAAGTTAGTAATTGATTTAATTATTTCAGTTCATGTTTATTTGCATCTCAGTTCCAAGTATTAAATCAAGAAGCAGAAGTTTGTCATAGCAGTAACTACAGTTGAACTTTAAACAGTAATTATAACAAGTTTCCTTGAAGGAGAATAGATAAGGATACAAAGCAATTCCTATTTATATCTATAATGAAAATTCCAACCCATCTCAAACACAGCCATTAGAAGAAGAAAGAAAACACAGGAATAAATAGGCAATTCTTCCAAGTGTTAGATGGAGGACACTTCATGAGACCATTCTCACTAAGGCCAAAGACAACAAAACAGAACAAACAAGGAGAGGACTATCAGAGATGCTCAAGGATGTATTTACAAAGAGGGCAAGAGCGATGAGTTTCGGGGATACATGTCCATCATTTTGATATCACCAGTACCTGTGGCAGGCCAGCTCTGTAGACAACATATCCCTGTGACATCTGAGTTTCCTCTGCAAACATTTCTAGTAGGCACCTCCATTTTGGCAATGAGGTACATGGACATCTGTTCACCTGTAGCTTGTCTCATGATGAGCCTTACCTCAAAATGCTTCCCAGCTGACTGATATGTGGGGTTTGATTTTCTAAATCTGCTTTGACAGTACATACCTCTGTGTAAAACACAGCTTGTGGCAAGGGCAGGGAGGCATCCTTTTCCCTCCTCCCATCCCAACTGCTGTCTATCAGGATGGAATAGAGATGGGCTTCAAACTGTTTCCCACCTCATCAAATTTGACCCAGCATTTTCCACTGGAGCACACTAACTTGCTGAAGCACAGTAGAGTTTAAAACCTTGTACTCAAATTGGGAAGAGAGGGCATGAGAGAAACTGCCACCCCCTCGTGTCCCTTGATGTACAGCTGTCAACTGGAGGAAAGGAGATGCTGAAATGAGGCACCTCAAAATCTAATGTGGGGTCAGAAATTCCATTAACTAGTGCAAGTACTTGAAAAAGGACCCAGTTCTCTGTGTGGTTGAGCAGCAGTGAAATAAATGGGAATAAAGATTAGGAAGGAGGTTGAGAATTTTGAGATGGTGTACTGGAATACAGAAATCACTGACCATTGAGTGTCTCTAATCCTTTTCTATTTTTAGTCTAACACTTCATTCCATGTTGCACAGAAATCCTTCCTGCCAGCAGTTTCACTGGCTTTAAAGAACAAAACACATTCAAAATATAGTAGAAGTCGAGGTAAATTAAACATTTCTTGAAAAATCACTGTATGACTCAAATAACCAAGAAAGTAATAAAATAAAGAGGGATCAGGGTCATCAACACCCTGAATGGCCTCAGTATATCTTCATACTTTTTAAATAAAATTATCTCCAGTGCTTCCTTTCACACAGCAAATGACTAATTTCTCCTGAATGGGAGTAATGCTGTCATACATGCACATACCAATCACTTTGAGAAAAGATGGTGACAGGAAGATGTATCTGGTCTATCTACACTGACTATTGGAAATCATCCATTTAATCAACAGTGCCTTTAATTTGTTTCCTGAGGATGAAGACAATTTCTACAGCTAATCCTGACTTTAAATCCTTAATATTCTAATCCTTCTCATACATGGACAACACTTAATTAGAGGTAAGCTGCATTTGGTAGACTATGAAACTGCTCAGTTATCTATGTCATCATTCAGTTGGCTGGCAAAAAAAAAGAGTGAAGTAAAACCATGTATTTTTCATAGGAATTTTGTAAGAATGACAAGTATTATCACAAAGAAATGTTACTATTTATCTTATTATGAAGTAATAAAAAATTGTATTTTTAACCTTCCTATGGAGTCAAGAAGTGATACCCTAAAATAGGGTATTTTATTGAAATTTTCCCACTCCAGTCCCAATAACAAATACATCCACCATACCTTGAAGAAAAGAAAGATTTCCCCAATTTAGTGGTGGGGAACTGTGAAAGACTAAATGGATTATCCAAAATCATAATGGTAATAACTGCACTTGAGTGGATTTAATTGGAATCCTGACTAAGTTGTCAGACCACTATGCCAATCTCCTACCCTGGTTATCAATAGCTTTGATTGCATTTTGTACTGAGCATCATAAGATCTCACGTGTTCCTTGCTGCAAAACACTTTTCCATGGCATAAATGCCAATTATTGAATTCATATCAAGGACAAACTTGGTAGGAAATGAAGCATCATCCTTACACTTTGATATCTGAAGTGCTTCTGAGAAGTGGGGTGGGAAAAGGAATGACCTACTCAGAAGTGTCATGACAACATACAAGCAGAATAAACTTCTGCTGTGGTAGCAGAGTTGCTTATTTTACACAAAAAATTAATTTATTGCTGATAATAAAGAAAAATTAATTTAATTTAAGTGAGCTTTAAATAGAACATTGCATAAAAAGTCAAGTCTTCATTATTGCTGTTGCTATATAGAAGTACAATTTATATTTCACAGACAGGTATGAATTTACACTTAAAACCATAATTTGTTTCAGTGTTTTTTTGTTTTTTTAGGGTAACTAATATATCTGCACTGCACCACATCAAAGACAAAGGAACCATCATTGCAGTTAAAAACAATAGCAGAATTAGCTGGAACCTTAGTTCCAGAGGTGCTTTGCAAAATGTCCAAACTTGCTAGCTAACCATATTTCTAGGAAAAGAAAAATAAAATCCTCCTCCCAAGCTACTGGAATTTTCTCTGAAGGAGTGGTAAAATCTCTATTACTTTGTAAAGGTTGTAGTTTTTTTCTTCTTCAGTTCTTGCACAAGTTACTTGCACAGGTTATTTATGCATGGTCAGCAAAGTATACCCTTTTATCTATTAAAAATGTGTTGATAAAATTAAAACTTTGGCTGACAGTTTGCTAATGTCACATTAGAAAAAGTAAATACGCTATTTGGCCTTTTCCATCATTAATTATTTTACCTACTACTATCATATTAACTCCTATGTATTTTCAGAGTTTTTAGACAGCATATGAACTAAAGTCCTTTATGATTTTTGTTGTCCTCCTATTACCTGAAATTTCTCTTTCATCTCTCTGATCTTGCCTCTTTTTATTTTCCACTTTCATCACTGTGTGCCACCGACATCTACCATTCTTATCAGCTATAAAATTGCTCTTCAAAATGAAAACTCTTATATTATGCTTCTCTTTGCTGCCCTTTCCTCACTCTTTTTAAGTTGTCTCACAACAATTTAAATATAACTGAAGTTAGGGCCAGCTGTAAGTTTTGCTATGTAAATGTTCATGGCAACTTCTAAACTTGTTAAGTAACTATAATCTTCATAGTGATTTCGAGGCATTTCATTGTTAGATCAAATATATTTATTTATATTTACATTTATATTTACATCTACTTTTATTTTTATTCCTAATTAATAGATCTATGAAGTCAACCTTTTTCTGATCTGTTATCTGCTTTTTGAACTAAAATAGCAGAACAAAACCACCATCCTCTGACTTTCGCTATTAAAATGTAAAGTAATAATACCACAATGCATTTTTTGTAATAGAGTAATGATTGCCCGGATCATCGGTTTATGTAGTTCATATAAGCTCTATGTGATATATATTGTGATATATATTGTGATGTATTTTTGATTTAGTATCTCATGATAAGGGAGATAGAACCTGTAAGAAAACCTTTGGGAAAGGTATGCAACTGCTCAAACCTGCATACTTTCAAATTTCGCTGCTCTTCATACTTTTACTCTCATATTTCTGACAACAGAGTATTTCAGTATATTCCTTACAACTTTAAGAAATTTAAAGCTTTATAGAAAATACAAAGGACAGGAATGTTTTGCTGTTTTTGTGATGTCTGAAAGGAATGGTAATCTCATATTCTTTCCAAGCACTTAGAAGTTTTTTGAAGGCAGGCTATTTCAGCTTCTGCTGTGCTTGAAAAGTGAAACTCCAAAGGTATCCTCATTGACTACCACACATTTTATTTATTAGAATTGCATTTCTCTTTATGCTTCATACTTGAAAGTGGGAGGTTTGTCCTACAAAAGTGCTTGAAAGTTTCTACTTTGTTCGTATATGACTATTAGAGCATGTCGAATATTTTTAGTTTCTGTTTTCCACAACTGGGTATAGTGACTCACACTTTGTGGCTGTTCTTTTCATTTTTGAAGCAATTATTCCTGAAAAGACTCATATACCCAGGTTGTCAGCCAATTATTTCTTGTATACCTGAAAAAAAAAGTGATTTTTGCAGAAATGTATCATTTGATGATTTGCTGGAGTCTATGGTAGTGTTAGATTTCTTTGAATATTTCAGTTTGAATTTTAATTGTTTTTGTTCATAGGTGCTAAATTAATGAAATAAATCCAGGACTCTATTCACTCCTGGCAAAAGCATAGATTTACTACCCTAATGCAAGTCTCTATTTATTATAAAAACCCCAACATCAAGAACAAGAAACAACCTTCAAGGAGCACTGAAATGAGCTTCCCTATACTGTGCAGTTAAAAGATACAGAAAGGAGAAGTTATGTTTAGAGCTAGTTTTGCAGTCACCACAAATAATCTGTATTTTAAATATGCAACTCAACAGTACATGAAATCTGCAAGCACATCTCATGTAGGATTTTACCCTGCTGGCTGGGGAAGAAGAGAAAACTCTGACAGCCACAACAAATTATTTTGAAGAGCCCTTTCAGACTAAGCAGAAACAACTCCACTTAACATGAATCTTACATCTAAATAAAATTCAAATAACTACATAAAAGGCTACAGAGCCTTAGAGATTTAGATTCTTTAAGCTAAACTCTTTTAAAAAGAATGGCAGAACTGGAAGCAACCCCTTCTAGTGCATAACCACTGTTACACGAGGGTGATACACTTCATGAGTTCCTCCTGTCAGAACTTCTTACTTTAATTTTTCCTTCCCGATGACAACCTTGCTGTAGACATTTCTGTGCCTATGACAAGGAGAGAAAATAATATTCTCCTGTGGCTTTAGGGATCATTATGTGTAATCACAGCAAAGCTCCTTTATCAGAACAAATCCAGTTTAGCATGACAATGTTGGAGGTCTCTTGAGATGGCTAAACCTTAGAGGTTTCCTCATGTAACTCCTACTGTGTCAGTATTGTGTTTAAGTATGTTTCTGACATACTAATAGACAATTTTCCTTTGAAACAATGTATTACAGGTTCACAGGAAAATTCTAAGACACCTCAGGGACCTGTCTGTAGTTTAACCCCCTGCTGAAAGCAGGGTCAGCTATGGAGTCAGACCCAGTTACTCATCCAGTCCAGTCTCACAATGGACAGAGACTGCACAACCTCTCTTGGCAACCTGGCTTAATACAGGATTGTGCTCCCTGCAAAAAAAGGTTCTCATTGTGCCTAGGCCAAGCCTGTCTTTTCTGTTCGTGCCCATTGTTTCTCATCCTCCCTCATGCACTTCTGAGAGGAAGCTCATCTCACCTTCTCAGCAATGTCCTCATTGGTATTGGAAGACTGATGTTAAGCCAGCCTGAAGCTTCTTCTTCCCAAGGCTGAACAAGACCTGTTCCCTCATCCTCTCCCTTCAGATGAAATGCTCCAGCCCTTATCATGCTGGTGGCCCTATCCTGAACTTGCTTCAGTAATGAACTCACAAAGATTTAGAATGTGATAGTGCTTTGCTGTGACTCCTGGAATAGTACAGGAACCCAAGAAAATGGTATTCCAAATAAAATTGCTTTTTTTTTTTTTTGATCATCAGTGATAAATTGAAATAGAAATTTTCAAATATAATTTGAATTATTTTCAAAAAAATTGACAAGGACATGGAGTGACAGGACAGAATCACAGCATTTTCTGAGTTAGAACGGACCCACAAGGATCATCGAGTCCTTGTCTTAAGTGAATGGCCCATATGAACAATTGAAATTTTAATCACATACATTTTAGACATTAACAGCAGTAATTTTAGGACCACAAACTGGCTCTGTCCTAGTTTCTTGCTTCATCAGATCTAAGATCACATACGACCTACTTCATGAAAGAACGTTAATTTTACAATCTTCATTTAATGTGAATTACGGTTTTGACAGGTGGATGTATATGTTTGTAACATCAGCAATTCTACTTGAATGCTCACGGCAAGTAGCTGATTCTGTAAAACTGAGCTGCAATAAAAGGCTTCTGCATGCAACAAACCAGGTGAAAAGTAGAAAGAAGTAAGGTTTTTTCTGAAGCATATGCCATGGTTTGTAGTTTATATGAGACAAAGGTTTTAAAAGTTGATGTTCAACTTTGTGTTTGCTGGCAAACACAATTGTTTTTGTTCCACCGTCTTTACAGTGAAAATAGTTAGCAAAAAGTTTATATAATAATTTGAAGCATGATGTAAAAGCATGAAGAATGCACCACCATTTTTTTTTTTGAGATACTGAGATGTGTTGTTGAAAGACTTTCTAGAAAAAAACAGCAGCCCATGTACTAAGCAGAGGAACTACAGCCACTCTGTTAGTCTGGCATTCAAATTAGAAATGCCTCTGACATAAAGTATATTAATATGAGAACGCATTTTTTAAAATTAAGGAAAGAAAAATGGAACAAAAAATATGAAAGAAAACAAACAAACAAACCCCTTTTGAAGGATCAATATTTTAAAACCAGAGAAATTTGAAAAGCGTAGACCGACTTTTGTCCTACAAGCTTCGTGCTTTCCCTGTGCCTCTGAGGCTGTTCATTCCCTGCCAGGGCACTTACTCAGCCCACACCTGCTCCCAAGACCAACGAGGAAACAGCTGCAGACAGAAAATGTTCATTAGACCTTTATGGTGACTGAGCAGCAATGTCAGAGCAGCCAGACGTGTGCAGTGTGATTGATCTGAGGAGATGGGGTCCACCTGATGCTGCAGGACAGCGGGTGTGGGGGTGTTATGCAGACCTACACTGAATTTAATGCAACTGAGCTGTAAAGAAGGGGATCAGGTGAGATGGGGGCAGGCTGTGGCACACAGCTCACCCTGACCCTGCAAGAAACGTGGAATGCCCTGCAGAAGGATATAGATAAGTGATTTTCCAACCTCTCTTCCAAGATAAGAGCTACACTGTCTAGCACACTCAACCCTCTCATAACAGTTCTGTGTTGCATATTTAATTTATTAGATAAAGGTGACAATTTAAAACAACAGAAAACAGAATAATCATACTTGCTATTGTTTCCTGCAGTGAGATAAAATGCCCCAGATATTTCTCAGGCTAAAAAATGGTCAACATTCTGAAAGAAGCTTCTGTTTTCCTTCAATACTTGTAAATTAGAGAATACACTGTGTGAATTTCCAACACTCTCTTTAAAATCTGATTCAAAATATAGGTGGAGCACCTTCTGAATGTTTTTTTTGAAATATCAGTGGCAATATGAGTACTTGGTAAAACACCCCACATTTGGAATTAAGGCTGTGAGGCCTTTTTTTGATGAATCAAATTGTTAATTTGGATCAAACACCCACATTTGATGTGGGTCATATAGATTTTCCCCCATTTTCTCCTACTGTGAAAAAAAAAAAAATCTTTTTCTCTTAGATGAAGTATTATTTCAGAACTTGTTAAAAGAACAATGCTAGAGAAAGCCTGGACTTGCCAAACCAAAAATAAAGTATGGGTTCATTCAGCCATTCAGGAATTTACAGTTTAGGAGCTCCAGGCTCAGATGTCTCCTTTTCTTGAAGGGATCTGAGTTCCCAGTTTCTACCTCCCTGGAAAGTGCCACACGGGGCAGTCTGCTTTGCATTTTGCCTGTTGAAGAACTGTCTCTGTGTTCCTCAATAGTAACTTGTGTGAACACTGGTATGTGTCGAATCATAGAATCACAGATTAGTTTGGGTTGGATGGGGACCTTTAAAGGTCATCTGATCCAACCCCTGCTAGCCCTGTAGTGCACCCCAGTGCATTTATACACAGTCTATCCAGCAAAAATCCCAGCACATGGCTGGAGAATCAGTCTCAGACAGTTCTCTCTCCTTTTCTTTTCCTGTTTTGTTTTTTTTTGGGGGGGATGTGTAATTACATTAGTATTTAATAAATAATATAATAATCTCAAAGGGGAAGAGTGAGGAAGCCCTTGTTTAGAACATCTTATGATCAGATTATTGGCACCTCGTTCTTAGCCCACATTCAACCTTCAATCTTACAGAGGATGGATTTTAATAGAACTGAATTAAGTCCCATCCAGCCTTCCACACTGCTCTAAGCCCTGAGATAGCAGGCAGAGAGAAACTAATTTCCCTTGTCTAGCTCAAGCACACATCCGAATGAGGCTCCTCTTTTTTTTTCCCACATGAAATTATTTCGTGAATTTGGTTTACATCTGCAAGATATTGTGAATTGTACTTGGAAGTAATTAACTTTTTTTCTTTTTGCTAAAACATTTTTTCCAACTATGAAATGGCTCACAATAAGCCTTTTTGGCGAATTCTGTTTGGCAAAGAATAACTACAATTGCATAAACACAAAAACAAAAAGAAGAAAAAAACAGCAGAAAAACTTAGGAGGCTATGAAGATTTTGCAAACAGAGAGAATAATAACCAAAGGAATATGGCAAAGAGAGTATTTGGGGCTCTGTAGGCGAACCCAGCAAGGCACTGCTGCCAGCCCCCACCAGGTGGCTCTCCACGCTGGAACATAGCAGTTTGGAAAATCCCTTCTCACAGGAGAAAGGGGCTTGTGCTTATGCAAAAATACTATTAGCTTCTGAATCTAAATATCCACCTCAGCTGCTGAACAGATGCTTAGCCTAGGAGATGGTGTGAAAGCCTCGCACTCAATTCTTCTGTTTACTTTAGGCTGTTATTTCTGAATTATTGTTCTGCATCTGGAAGGATTATTCCCTGCTTACTCAACTCCACATCCTGCAGTACATGCAAGTGGGATGTGGGTCTGAATTTGCTGGATGCCTGTCTACTGTAAAGAATAATACAGCAAAAGTCCTGTGCATCACTAAAATCCCAATTAAAGGATCATGCAATCTATCCTTTGAAATATGATTTTGCTCATTGACTAGAGCTCCTCTCCCTTTAAATCTTTTCTGTCTCTACCCATGATTGCTTACATTGGTTCCACAATTTCTCTGAAACAAAGATCCCATTCCTTAATAATCAAATATATTGTCACTTTATTATGGTGGTAGGCATTTATAAGATGTTTTTTTCCTCACCACCTCTGCACACCTGAGATAACAATGATTATCAAAGTCATCATGCTAAACTTGGTTGTCATTACTGGGTCAGAGTCTGAAAAGGATGCAGCAGACAAAATCATCTTTATGCACATCCTGCTTTAATTGAAGAACACAGCAGGATGGCTCCTGTTTCACTAACTTTAAGTGACCTTGGTCTTCTTTGCCATTTTAGAGGAAGGCAAAGTCCTACATTCTGAGGGTTTAATTTTTTCGTATCTCAGTATTTCATCATCTTTTCCCCCTCTGCCTGTTTAACAACAAGGTTTTTAACATTGAGAAAGATGTAAAGGGGACACAGTTATGTTTGTTTTCTTTCTCATCCTAATTGTTCATTTTGTATTGATTCTTCATAGTGCTGGCACCTGGACAAAGAAAGGGCACTTTGCAGTCCAGTGTTGCTTCTTTGTGGTATTAACATAGTCCTCATTTCAGTCTTTACAGAGCAGCTGCTTGTAATGTAAAATGTTATCTCCAAAGCAAGATAGCAAAAAGAGATTTGTTTACTGAGAAATCAAAGGTATTCTTACAAAAATAGGAATATTGACTGTTATTGTGGAAAGTCAATATTATAAGCTAAAGTGGTGAGTATATGCAGAGATAATCCCTGAACCAGATCACAGGTGCTACTGTTTTTTCTCAAAATTCTACCCCAGATTTGATAATCCAGGGAAACTGGAACCGATCCTCTAGGTATAATGTGTTACATAATAACTGTATTTAGAGAGAGTATATCTTTGTAAATATATATACAGATTTATTTATTTATTTATTAAAGAAAACTTCTAAATTCAATGCTGAAATGAGGAGCGCAAATTGCCTGCAGCTGAAGACTCAGTTCGGGTTTGCCCACTTCTGTGGTTAAAGTCTCCCCATCTTGCTCTTTTCCCAGGTGCATCACCAAAACCCATCATTCTGCCATGCTGATGTTGAACACAAGGAAGGGGAAAGTACATAGGCAATCTCCTGGGGAGGAAGCACCATTGCAATCCTCTCCACTCAAGGATGCTAAGAGAGAGAATGTGGCCATGGCAACAGCAAAGGGATGGATGGGGCCTGCCTCCTAGGAAATACAGAGAAATGCCTCTGCCAAGTAGCACATATGCCACAGATGGTGGTAGCATGGGCGACCCACGGCTGCTTTCTGCCAGCAGCAAGTGTGTTTCCACACATACACCTGAGCCCAGGCCACAGAATTGCAATTGACAGGATTTTTAAATACAAAAATTACCTCCCAATACTCTATTCTACCTCAAGGTGCAAGGGCCATAGCAAAATGTATGTAAAAACTTCACCTATGTCCCTAGTTTATCTCTACTTCTAGTGCATGTATTTGTAAAATATAAATGGTATTGACTTCACAGGCACTTAAACTAAAGCTTAAATGTATTTAATTTCTTTTTTATTAGTAGGCTACATATATCCTAACGATAATTAAGGGCAACAAAGCAGCAGTTCACCATTGTTTAAAAGATGTAATGAAGTGCAGATTGTGTAATGTTAGGAATGAGTTCACCTTTAATTTCAAAGACGTATGGCTGTGACAGACATGTTAATCATGAGAAGTGTCCTGTTAAAACTAAGAGAACAAACAAACAATTTTGAATAAAGGCAAATTTTTTCAAGAGAGGAGATAAGAAAGTCAAGAAAACCCTCAAAACTATGAAGCTGATGATAACATCATGGACGCCGCAAGGTTGTAGGCTGATCTTTCTTATTTTCTAAAACCTAACTGGACTTACAGACACATACCTACCCCTTTTTAATATAACCTGGTATTATTTCTGAAGCTAGAATATTATTTCTCCACTTTATACTTTTTTAGTACTTTTGCATTTGGAATATGAATGCAGTAACATAGTTTCTGCATTCATTCTTCTTGTTGCTTCGCATTGCCACGAGGAAGAACAGAAAAAGAAAAAAAACTTTCTGCAATTCTGATCATTACCAACTCAACAGTCCATGGGGTTCGTATTCACAAAAATCTTTGGATGTGGGTCAAGTTCAGACTTGCCTCTTTTTGCCTTGAGGCATTTTTCTGCAAGGCTTATTCTATAGGGCAGAAGCACAGAACGTTAGACAGACAGCTATTTTTAGTGATTAAAAACATTATGTTTTAAAAAATAAAAGCACTGCAATTTTCAGAATAATTGCGTTATGCAGCAAAGATTACACAAATACCCCAAATGTGAAGAAACAGCATTTTTTCCATGACAGCACTTGTTTTCTGTCCTTGACAGTGACAGCTTATTTATTTTGCATTGTTTTTAGAGATTCTGGAGTGCCTAAAACACATTTGCAGTGTTTTTCATGTAAAACAATTCCAACAGCAGCCTGATGTGAAAGTTCTTACAATCAGGTCAAATGTAAAAAATGCAATATTTTAATAGTGGGAAAGGCTAATCATTTAGGAAGCACTGTTTTGTAGTGTGAGCACTATTAGGCAGCAAACCTTAGAGCAGATTGCCACAAAGAATGAACAAAGCTGAGTTTTGAGCGCTTATGAAGTGTTTTTTCCAATCCCTGCTGCTGCTCATTATATCTCTGGGAGATGTTCTGGCAAAAAGTGGAGCTGGGGAATTTCACATCTCCAGCCAACAGAGGAGTGTCAGAGAGGCTGATAGCTGTCAATAAAACTGATATTTACAGCAGAGCAGAACATGATGAAAACCAAGATATAGATGTGTGTGAATTACCCTTGGTATCCCAAACAAGGAGGTGGAGTGGAGCCCTCCTTATAAACAAGACTTGCCTGCTGATCCAGGAATATAAGCATTTGAAAGGAGGCTATCAAGAGCCACTCATGAACAGTCTTTTCTTCCAAAGCAATTTTCCTTGAGAATACAGGAAATCAAGTGTTCATTGATAATGTTTACTTTGTAAAGGAGTCGTGTGGGTCAGATTACCAGATCTGCTTCACTTACTTTTCACGGTTCAACCAGTATCAAGGATTTAAAAATGAGACACATTTGCCAGCTAAGGATCCTTTCAGTACAAGACAGTTCATTATAATTACAAATACAGTAGTCTTCCACCATTCCTAGAAAAGGAAACATGTTGGAAAGGGCTATAGTTTTCTTGTACTCTGCTTACTTTGGCAAGCAGCTCCTTTAGACCAGTTGCTAATTAGCAGTCTTCTGAACAGCACTAAATTCTCCCAACACCATAGCTCATGCAGAACCATCCCCAGAATCAGGAACCAGGCAGTCTCAGCCATGACCATGGTGAATATGAAAACAAACTTGTTACAAAAAGTGTTTTTGTTCTATGAAAAAATTAGATATTTTAATTTTATGCTAATTCAGAAAAAATGCAAATGTTGAAATATCTTAATTTTTTCAAGACAGCTTTTTCCCCACAGCTTCAATAGAGATTCATAGCCATGCTTTGCTTAATAAAGCAGTACAATTCTTCCCCTTGAATGACAAAGGTTATTTTTTTTGTTTGCATAGACACAGAATTTGTGTGAGAGTATGTGTCTCATTTATATGTTAATTATTGATTTTTAAAATATTTTAAATTTGGGAATATGGATTTGTCCCATCCAAGCATCTGACTCATTGTGTAAGTGTTTGGGTCATAATAAATAGTTGACTGGATATCATTCATACATTTTCAGAGCTATTGAAAGTAATTTTCAGACACCTCTGTATTTTTGAAAAAATTATGCTGTCACCAAGAACAATTGTAAGAAACGATTTCTTTTTCCTGTCATTCTGATTATATTCACTATTCCCCTTTAGTTTTCTCTCCTTGCTGGATGGAAAGATGAAAATTGCCTATGCTCTCAATTAATTTTCTCACTCTGCAAATTAAACTTCCTGAAAATTGTTCTCTTAAAAATGAATTTATTGCTTTTGCAACTGCAATCAGTCTGCACCCAGATAATCTCATCCTCACGCTCTCTCATATATATCTGCTAGTCCCAAATGGTTCCACTTTATTGTGCCCAACTACAGTGTAAGGATGGCTATGCAGAAATGGGGGAGTTCAGAAAAAGTAGGGGTTTTTTTTGGAATCTGACCCCTACTAGATAGTAGGAGTGTGCTGTTTGCAAGATACCGTCTGACTGTGTGGAGCTTCACCAGCATTTGCGAGATGCCAGAAGCTTCTGTCTCAGCTTGTTGCTGAGACAGAAGAAGGCAGGTGACATTTGACTGGCAAGATCACTGAACCGAATGGAGTCTCAGCATTGTAGACATGTAACCTCTGTGCATCATCAAAAAGAAAACGTTCCGCATTTTTCTGCAAAGGATTGGAAAATACCTAAAACACAATAATGTGTTTGGAAATGGTTTCAGTGGGATTTACACCATCACTATCACAGCAATTAAGGTGTGGTAGACTGTCCTGTAGTTCTCTATATCCTCTTGCTTGCCCTTATTGCAGATATCAGTGACCTTTGGTTTTTCAGTCCTCTGAAACCTCCCCCAGTCACCATAATTTTCCAAAGATAATCAAGAGTGGCCTGACAACGACATCAGCCAGCTGCCTTAGTCCTCATGGATGCATTCAGTTGTGTCCCACAGATTTGTGTATGTGCACTTGGTTTAATATTCTGTAATGTGATCTTCCTGAGCATAAAACTTCATTGCTCCAGCCTTTCTTATGGGTCTCGGGGAGCTGTGATTCCTCAGGACAGATTTTATCAGTAAAGGCTGAGGTGAAGAAGGTACTGGGTACCTCACCCTTTTCCATGTCCTTTATCTCCTACCCCATTCAGTATCAGGCCCTCATTTTTGCTGATCTGTCTGTTGTTGTTGATGGCCCTGAAAAAGTCCTTCATGTTCCCCTTCCTGTAGTTTCCAAGATTCAGCTGTAGATGGACTTTAGTCTTCCTAATGCCATTCCTGCACAGTCAGAAAATATCTCTATGTGCCTGTGTTTCACCTGTTCCAGCTTTCACCTCTTCTACTATTCCTTTTTAGGTCTGAGTTAAGTAAGGAGCTCATCCTCACCCATCATAGAATCATTAAGGTTGGAAAAGACCTCTAACACCATCAAGTCCAACTGTCAACCCAGCAGCACCACCATATTCATCATTAAACCAGGTCTTCAAATACCATATTCACATGCACTGTGAATATGTGTTATGCATCCTGAAAACCAGCCAGAGCTCCTGATCTGCTCTTCTCTCCATGACCATCTCCTACCAAGCAGATCCTTCAACAAGCCAAACTCTGCTGTTCTGTAATCCAGAGGCACACTCCTCCTATTTGCTGCTCAGAATGGGATCTCCACCACCTCATGGGCAGCCAAGACTGCGCCCAACTCTCACATTCCCAACCCATTCTTGTTTGCAAGCATCCAGTCTAACAGAGGGTCAGCCACTGTTGGATCACTAGTCACCTCTGCTGGGAAGCTGTCATCAGTGCAATCCATGTATCCCCAGGGTTGATTGTTTAATGCTGTATCCAGCACGTAATAGGCCCCTTATGAGAAGCCGGGTTTGGAACATGAGGCTTCTTCCCCTTGTCTGAAGACAGCAATATCCTCTCCCTGATCTGGCAGTCTGTAGCAGATACCCGCCACAACATGGTCTGCCCTCTAATCCTATATTGACTGTCTCATTGTCCCAGGGCAAGGCTGCATTAATTCCTGTTAGTCTTTCACAACAAGCTGAATGACTCCACAACCTTCCCCACCACTGTTCTTGCTGCAGTGCCTGTGCCCACCGATTGCTGCACGCTGGCTGTGGGAGCTGTCCCACCCGTCTGTGCAAGGTTGTAGACCTGCACCTGCACACGGGCTTTTGATTCCTCCTGCTTTTGTCTCATGCTACATGCGTGTATCAGTGTAAAGGTATTTCAGAGGGGTGCTCCAACCAGTTGATTTCTCATAAAGTATGAGAGCTTC
This sequence comes from Orthonyx spaldingii, assembly GCA_013397795.1. Lineage (NCBI taxonomy): Eukaryota > Metazoa > Chordata > Aves > Passeriformes > Orthonychidae > Orthonyx > Orthonyx spaldingii. The sequence continues at coordinate 1,481,079 of VZTJ01004275.1, forward strand.
CCCCATGATGCTGTCCTTGTGGCACTTCCCTGTTTGCTTTCAGTTACGTGAAGTGAGGGTCCTTCACCCTGTTTTGTCGTTCTTAAGCTCTGTCTTGTCTACTGCACCTTCCTGCCAACACAGCCCACCACTTCCCCAGTGGACTGTGGGTCACCATCTCTCTTCAGCCCCTCATTCCTAGCTTCAAGGTCTCGTCAGGAGGCTTTGCTGCCAGTCTGTTGGCAGAGATACTTTTGCCTGAATCCACCTCAGAGCTGTTTTCTAGAATCCACCTAAGCACTAATTTCAGACATTTGCATTACTAAGTAGAAATCACACAAAGCTAGGCTGAAAGAAATCTCTGAGACAGGATGAAGCATACCCAGCTCACTCTTGATTACACATTCATCTAATGTGTCCTCAGAAATCTCCAGTGAAGGAGACTGCACAGTTAGCATGTTCCAGCACAATCTGTCCCTACATTTACATTTTCTTAGCATCTAACTTAACTCTCTCTTGGATAAATTCTGCTAACTACTTTTGTCCTATACTCAGTGGATAGGAGGAAATTTGAATTTCTCGTCATTATAATAACCTTAATATTTCCCAGTTCTTTTCATGACAAGCTTTCTCATACTTGTTTTGTTCAGAACAAAGAAACCACAACAAAGAAGCAAATTCTCAAACCTCCCTCACAAGCCATTTTCTAAACTTCTCACACCTCTTTTGACTTTCCTTTGGACTCTTAGCAATATGTTTGCCTATTCTGAAATCCAAGCGTCTGACATAATGGTCTAGTTAAAATGCTGTGTGTAAAACAAAATACCTCCTACCTCCCATGCTTTAGATACAAACATTGCAATTCCTCTGCTCTTTTTGTTTTTTTAGCAGTATGAAACTGCAGTTTAATATTTAGACTGTGATCTATCCCTGCTCTTTTGCACAGTATTATCACCCTTACTTCAAATCTTCTCTTTGGGTATTTTATTCTTAGTAAGCGTAGCAGTTCTTTAATGTCTCATGATTTTCAAACAACTTCTTCAAACTACCATGACTTTTGAATTTTAATCCTCCAAAATATTCCCATTTTATCAGTGGATAAAAAAAAAAATCTCTGTTTTTTGATGAGCATTTCTGATCATTAACAAAACTGGAACAAAGCACAGGAAAAGTCTGTAAGGAACGTTACATAACATGTCTTCCCAATCTGACAGTGAACTGTCATAACTACTTTTTAGTACATTTCTGCAGCCAGTGGGTGCACCCACCAGATGGCAATTACATCCAGAACATTTCCTTAAGTTGCTTATGGGAATGTAACTGGTAGTGTGTCAAAAGCCTTATTAATGTCCAAGTATATCACATCCCCTGCTTTCTTTGTATCCACCAGGCCAGTTACACTGTCAAAAAGACTGATTTAACTTGATTTATTCCTTATAAATTGATGTGGGCTATTTCATATCACTTTGTTATTTTACTATCTATATACCTATAAACCATTATTTAACAAATTTGTTTTGGTAGCTTTTTGGCTATCAAAGGCAGGGTGACTGTTTCACAATTTTTATTTTGTCATTGGCCATATTTCACAAAATGATGATCCTTTCTATTGTAGTAAAAGCGTTCTTGAATGCTCAAGTCAACAGTTCATAATGTAATTGTAAACATTACACATTTTTTAAACTAAATTACAAATTTGCAGAAGAACTTTTGTATCTCTGTCTCTCTGAATTTGGGTTTTGCCTTTTGTTTCTTCTACTATTGCAATTGTGCATGTTCCAAGCCTGTTTCTTTACTCTGTAATAAGTTATGAGAACTCCACAGAGACATTTCTGAATTCCTTCTCTGAATTATCCCACAAACTCCTTTTCTTACACTTCTTCAAAGTCCTCCTCAGGAAGGTCTTTCTTCATGATCCTTACACAGAATTAGCGAAGAAAAAGTGGTTTACTATGGGCTTGTCTGTAAACTCCTAACAACAATTAGCAAGACAAAGCCACTGATTGCATGCTTTATCCTTCCTTTGCCAATTGTTTTTGCACACTGCAAGTGTTCAGGAATTCAAACCATCTCAATGTTTGGACAGTGAAGCTTGAGAGTACTAAACCAGATCCAGTAAGATCTATCTACATCAATCTCTGTTATATATCTGCCTTTATCTCCAAGCTTTTTTTTGTGTTCAGCCTGACAAGATAAAGACAGAACAAAGAATTTGTAATTTCTAAGAGACAGCAGATTTAATTAGCTCATAGTACAATGCAGTGTACCAGAGGATTGTGAGAAATAATAAACCAGAAAGTGTTTCAGCCTCGAGATGGTATTGCTTACAAGTGTTATTCTTAAAGAAGACTCTAACAAAACACTTTTAGGTTGCTGTAAGAATTCTGGATGCTTTGAATGACATATTAGACAATTATGTTGTGAACTGTCTGATCTAAGTCGTTATTTGGAATGGTGTTCCCTCACTATTTGACTCCCAGGATTACTCTGGATGCAGTAAGGAAGATAAGGAGTTTTGTGTGGTACACAGTCCTACAGTTTCATCTTGTCTGGAGGTGCTGAAGTAGTGGAACGTATTATCCAATACTCACATTAACTTAGTGCTCAGAGGCTACACAGTTAATCAAGTCAGAGGTAACATCATCCCAATTTACACAGGCAACTTATTTTAAATAGGAGAGACTCCTTCTTGTAAGTCAGGGTCTTCTTTTTGTTGGCCAGACTGCTCCTGCACTTTTAATGCAGAGACCAGTTCATCTCCATGCTGTTTCCTCTCTACTGCAGGATTTGCCAAAATAAGGTCACTCTAATACAGTTTTCAGAAAGAGCTTGCCTGTGATACCTCAATGTTGAAACCTGGTTACATGGAAGGATGAGTAGGAGGTAAGCCCATTACACTACTACCCTCAGCACCACTCTACTGGCCTTCAGTGAGCTCCTGGGTGGAAGTGAAAGGGACAATTTAAGCCTATAAAGCCCTAAATAGTCTGACAAGGATCTAAATAATAATGGCAAAAATCCACTGCTGAAATCATTACTCTGCAGTGTAGCCTGCAAGGGTACCAGAGCAGCAGAGTCTCTGCAGAGACATGACAGGCAGCCAGCATTTTGCTCCGAGAAATCTTCAGTTTTACCCTCGTCACCCATACCATTACTCAACTTTTAGCATGCTGTAACAACAAGTATTCTTGTATTTCAGAGGAAAAGGCAGGATCAAAGTTTGGGGAGGTGGGTAATAATCAATATAAGTATACAACAGAGCACAGGATTATATATTAAAAATCATCACACTAAGAGCACAGATGTATGTGGGCACCTATAACTATTGCAGTGAATCCACGTGTTCATGCTTACTCATCCCAACATCTATGAAAACTTAACTATCCAAACTTACAGATAAAAAAGTGCCAAATTTAATCCAAAACTTATTCAAATGAGTTAAATCATATTAATGCCAGTTCACAAGCATTTCCTCAGTGATGTTTCTCTCTCTTCAGATCTCAGACAAGTGATAGAAAGACAAGACAGTTGATCAAAGTAAAATTAAACCGCCTGTGGCTGAGATTAGGGAAAAAAAAGTAATAATTGCTAAATGAGAGAAGGCACTTCCCTGCTAACAGACACACAGAAACCTTAGGTCTATATTTGAAATGCTGTGGACTTAACAAGTTTGTGGGGGGGAAGGCTGGCATGACATTAACTGCATGCTGCTTGGCACTCAAGGGAATAGAAAAACTGCACCAATTAAGTTTTCAAAAGGCTTTTTTGGTAACTCATATTTAAAGTTTCAGTTGCTGTTTTAATCACTGTTGTTAGCAGACAGGAATTCCTATGAAACAGACTGCCAGGAAACTGGCTTGTTTTCAGCACCCTTTATATTCCTGTCAAAATTGAAGAGGGATAACTTCATTTGTCAGTCATTTTGCATTTCTCAGCCCTTTTCTTTCTCTTTCTGCTTCTTTTATTTAGAGAAGAAAAAATAAAGGAGCCACACAGAAAATATTTTTTTCTCCTTCATAACTGCACACTCCTTCCCACCCAAACCTGCAATTTTGAAATTGATGCAATTTTCACATAGGACAACAGAATCTAGTAATTTCTCTAATGTACTTCAATATGTGTTTACCATGTGCTGATGCCATCCCATGTGACTCCACAGGGAATTGCAGGCATTCCAACGCAGAACACTCCTGAGGCTGTTTTTGCATGCAAAAGTTGAGTGAGCGGTTTCTGGTCTCTCAGAGCTGTTTAGTACTGATGTCCATTCTCAAAGGAACAAACAACTCTCAATACCTCCTTCAATTCCCTAAATCAACATGCACATACTAGCAAGTAGATTTCTTGTCAGGGCCCGAGTTAATTTTTTTTTAAAATTTTGCACTGATTTCCTGATTTGAAACTAACCATAACATTGGTTCTGCTTACTGAACACGATAAAACTAATGTCTACAGGCAATTTTTCTGCAGCTTGGCAAAGTAATGCATCCATCTGAAACCCACTACACTGAGTCATTTGGTATTTCCTTATTTTCTAAATGGCGGCCACATAAATAAATTGCAGTATTGTTATGATGGTGTAGCAGGTTACTCCTAGCAAGCATTCATAATTGCTTCAAGCATTCATAATTGCTTGAATTCATAATTGCTTGACATTTAGCATGTCTCCCCTTTATGGGCATTTGATAAAATAAAAAGTTTATTGCTTTATATCAGAGCTGTGTAGAGCTCTGATAGAAAGCAATTGCTCCACTTCTGGAGCACATATCTTTTAATGTGATTTACTGAAAAATTAGCTGTTTTTTTCTTTGAATACCTGAGGCATGCCCCTTCACATGGAAACTGTACCATATAACATTACTGTTGTCTGTATATGCACACAGACACGTGACATATGCAAGACAATATATACCTGTGTATATGAAATTAGGCCAAAGCATATGGGAAGAGTATTACACAATTGTAGGTTAGAACAAAAGTAAATTAACAATTACTAAACACAAGCAAGTTCAACTGGAATGATAATATCAGAGAGCAGTAATTCTGTAACCTGATCTATAAATGGCATCTTGTACCACATACTACTCAAGACCTGTCCCTGAGTGCCCTGCTGAACCACTGGATGGCATCAACCTGTAACGCTATCAGTTGCTGCTGCTTTTGTCTTTATGCAACTCTACTGATTATTCTACCAATTGCTACTGCTTTATACACACTGTTGCGCACTCTTACTCTAAACCCCCAATCCTGTGAGTCCATCCATTTGGGAAAAAAAATTAACATAGTTTATTATCCTAAAAGAGATACTAACTGTGACCTTATTGCCATTTCAGGAACTGATTTTAATTACACTACAATATAGAGCACCAGCTGCACAATACTGAAAAAGAAATCTCATTTATGCAGTTCATAGAGTCTAATAAACTTGTTAAGGACTCATGATCCTTTTATGCTCAACAGACTTTTAAATAAAAAGACAGTTTTAGAGGATGAAGTCATGTGCTGTCACAGATATTCCTTGCTTTGCATCTGTCAATATCTTCTGGTCAACCAGAATAACCATATAACTAATCATATTTTATGAAGAAGAAATAATTCTTTTCATAATATATGAAATTCAAATATGGGAATTTTACTGAGTATTCATTTCTAATGGTGGTGAAAAGCTTTGCATCTCATGTTTAAAAAACTTCCCTCTTGTCAAAGGTATTGATTTCACAAAACATCTGGCTATAAAGTTAATGCTGTCAATGGGAACCTTTGTAAGATGAGTTATTTGCATGCACATCACACTTTGCAGGAATGGGGCCTTTAAAGGCTCAATTCTACCTTCAAGTATATCTGAACAACTACATTTCAAGCCAATGCAAATTAGAAAGAAGAACTGAGTGTTGTTTGTGGAGTTTGGCATCACTGATAGCCTTCTTCTAATGAGAGGAAAAGTGCTTGACTGGGACGGCAGCCTGTTATAGATAAATGTTGAAATTCACTGGCTCAGCTGCCGTGCGATACTGTTGACTCTGTACATGAATTTGTGCACACTATTCCAGTTGTGCTCTGTACATCTGGCATGGGGTACTTGTGTTGATGGCCACTGCCAAAAAAAAAGCCCAAATAGCTATACCAGACTGATAGCGCACCTTATGTACTCCCTACAGAAATGACAAATTTGTCACTGTCTTTACTAGGTCTACTAGCCAAGATCTGCTGGTAGGAGCCTCACAGTTCTCGTTTATGTTACAATTTGCCATCTCATGCCCATCAGTGTTCATGCCCTCATGCTGTTTCTGCTTCACTTGAGGGCAGGAGTCAGCTTCACTTAGCTTTGAAATATTCAACAATGAGCATCCAGTAACAGTCCCTATAATTCGTTTTGGCCTGTCTTAATTAACATGAGATTTATTAGAGGGAAAGAATCAAATTAAACTTTAAGCAGAGTAAAAACATAGATTAATACCATGGTAAATTTAAGTCTCTAGGCCAGATTATTTCTTTTTTAAGGTTACAATTTATTAGATAGATAAGAAGGAATTAAAAAACCCTACATTTCATAAAGTCAATTTGCTGCTGCCCAAACAGCAATGTGCTCTAGATGATCCAGAAAGTAAGGACAGGGATGGCTATCTTTCCAGCATCCACCTTCACAGGTTTGGTGGCTGGATTAGATATGTGGACATAGAGAGATATCCTCAAATGGAAACCAGCACAATTAAAATATTGAGTGGAAAGCTACCTAGAGCTAGGCAATAGAATGGCAGGATCATTAAATCTTGCCTCTTAGGCAAATCATCCAGATTCTTCTTTTTTTTCTTTCTCCAGCATAAAATCCATGCATCAAACATACTTCTGAGATTTTATTTAAAAACAAAGCTAACAAAAGACGTGCTTTTCCATTTCCACATAAAAATTGGTATCTTAGACCACTGACCAGGAAGAGGGGAACCGCTTCCTGGTTCACTGAATAAAATCCAAAAAAAAAGGTAACCTTGAGACTAGGGATCAATCATCTACAAGGGCAGTTTGTGTCTCCAATCTGATAATGCAAAGTGACAATTTTCCAGGATACAGACAAATATGTCTATGAAGAAGAGTCAATGCCTGGAACTAGGGGCTTAAACACTGAGCAGGGAATCAAAATGTGTCCCAGTTCTTGGGCAAAAAAACTCACCATCATCCTATGCTATCTGAAGGATTATGTTTTACAAGGAAGGGGCAACTGTCACAAAGGTTTTTGTTTGGTGTTTTCTTGAAGTCTGTCAGAGTGAATTAACCCTACTTATTAAGCTGCTCAAACTTAATAAGAGGAGTGATGCTTCTCTTCCAAGTACTGGTGTAAAATGATGTAAGAGTTTACTCCATTCTGCCAAGACTGAGGCAACTCATCACATGTATTATCATCCTGAAGGATCTTAAAGCAATAAATGGAGAATTACTGGTTTAGGTTACAGCTGCACAATTTTGGATTTAAGCACATAATTCTGTGGAAGTTGCAGTTAAGGTACTTGACCTTTTTCTCTTAATTCCAGTTTTTAATCTGCCTGTTAACCTTCTATCTTTTTTCTTCATATTGCATATCTGCTCAGCATTGCAATACTAAGAACAGAAGAAAGCAATCATAAATATTATTCTGTAGGCACCAACTTCTCTTCACAGAGCCTCAAGTCTTAAACAAAATTTATTCAACCCTAATATAAATATGTTTGTGAAGTCAACTGGGCTGATATTTACCCACAGTAATCCAAGATATCTGAGTTTAGAAAACATGAAACTAAGCAGTTTAACACTGGCTGATGCAGATACTAGAAAAAGAGAGAAACTGATATTTCTGGCCCCTGAGATTGAGGGTGTGGAGGCATGGAGTCTCAGCTTCTATTTCTTGCTGCTTTATTCCATCACAGCATGGAGAGGCCATTGTCACTGCTCACATTTCTTCAAATAAGACAAAGTAATGCCTGAAAGGATCTCTGATAAGTGCACACCAATAAACTTCTGCAGATAAGTACAGCTGAATGAGTGGCGTATTTTTTGGTTTGAAAGGGAGTAATCTCACACAAAAAACTCCTCCTTTTTATTCTGGTTTGCTATGATAACTGACTTCAGGTGATGCATGAGAGGCAAATACTGGTAGTGTGCAGCCAAATGTCATCATGTCAGCTGGTAACATGCTTCTCAGTCCAGAATTCCCACTATATTCACTTCTGCAGAGGCCAATGGACTGCATATCACAACCCATATTGTTCTTTTTAGTAACAGTGTGGTTAAAGACATGCCTCTGTCAATGCAATTAATATCAGAGTATATCAGTGAGAGGCTTCTGGGAAAGTCCCTCTTTGCCTTAAAAGTCAGGCTTTTCTCTGTACAGTAATGTACAAAGAAGACCCCTCCATTTCCCTACTGGAGCTTCCAGTAGGATGGCAGACTTGCAATAGTTTTAGAAAGTGGCCTCAAAATACAGGCATTTAGGCAGAATTTGAGACCACTGGCCTTGCATTTTAATCTCAACTATACAATTTTATTTGATTTATATTGGGTAAAGGAGTGCAGATTAGACAGAATAGACAGACACTAGATTAAAATAGCCTGTCTGAATATTTTATCTAGTCTGACTCTCTGGAAGGCTCATCTATATTGGTTTAGTTATATTGAAAAAAATTACTTTTCCAAGAAAGCACTTTCTGCTTTCCCTCCTTTGACCCTTTCCATCTCTCATGCTGTCAGTTACTTCTGGATTAAATCCACTTTTCTCCTCAAATCCCAGTCCAGTGAGTTCATGTCATTTGCTTGTAAAAATCTGACAGAATTCATCATCCTATAAAAGAAACTGATTTGAACTCTATGATCATTCCAGTGATACATTGTCTGATCAGGTGCTATGTCTGAAGTGGGCAGAATAGTTTTTTGTTCCTGGTAGATTAGCCACGTCTTTCATTTCTGCTGACATACATATATAGCTCTATTTGTACTTTCCAGTTCCATCAAAATTTAATATTTCAAATGCACCTGTCATGCAACTGGTGTGTTACTCAGTGAAAAGAGGTCAAGGTGCATGGATCTTAGATGACATTTCAATTATTTTTGCCTGAAGACAAATCATGTGTTTTGCCTCTGGATCTTAAAAAAAAGGGTCCATAACTTACACTTCTGCCAACATTTTTAGTTCTCTTTATAAAATATGAATTATTTATAAATTTTGCAGGTTTTAAACTGTCATAATGTTGAGAAGTTTAATGTAAAATATTCCATTCCAGCATTTACTGAACAAATCCAGATAAATGCTAGCACCTTACCTCATACCAAAAATAACCTGAAAACAAATAGCAAGCCACTTACCAAAATAACAAAGAAATAGTCTTTTCTGATTTATTGCCTATCACTTGAGTACTGTTTGAATTTCCTGCATGGATGATTAATATTTTACAAGAAGGAAAACAAACAGTGGACAGTCACTGTGTCAGAAAACCAAATTTGCTCTATTAATATGTATTAATTAATCATAAAGTTCACAATGCTTGTAGATTTCAGAATAATTTTGCTAAGTCTTCTAAACTTAAATCAAGAACAACTGCCCCACAAATCACAGGAATATATTAATCTAGTTTGGGAAGGATTTTTTAGCTGATATAATAGCTAACACCTTATACTACTTACAGTAATGTCAACAGCATAAATGTCTTTGTAGTAGTGGTAGAGCTCAAGAGGGGAGACATCAACAATTGCACAGATAACATTCAGATTTGCACACACACAAACTCCAGAAGAGGGAGAAGACTTAAAACATAAATTAAATAATCCAGGCTATTTCTGTATAACCCCTCCTCCCAACAACGAAAGCAGACAGTCACATGGTCACTGAATTTACTATAACCCCAGTTTTCTGAATATCAGTCTTTATGCATCCCTTATCCATAGGGACACTCCCATATCTCTCATACTCTGACTGGCACTGTAATTCAAGGACTTCAAGTGTCTCATCTCAGAGTCATTAGAAGCTTGTATTCCATCTACCACTTTGAGTCACCCTAGAAGCACAGCTAGGTGATGGTAAAGAGAGTAAGAAAAGTAGATAATAGGATCCATAGAGACAAAACATTTTGAATTACTGTCATTTTTAACAGCAAGTAGGTTTAGAATCTGGTAGTATTTTTTTTTATACAAGAATGTCAAAGGGCATCTCAGAGAGAGGCAGGAATGTGGCCTCTTATAGCACAAAATGGTATATTTTCAACTCATTACTCATTTTCCTTCTTGTACTGAGAGGATTGGTCTTTCACCTTACCTGACAGCCTGGGGATTACTGACTGTTTAAAACAGTCTGGTGGGTGGTTGTTTACACCTGGTAACTGCAGTGCTCTACAAGGTATTTCATGCTGAACCTATCAGGGTGAAAAGCGCTCCCTTACATAGTGAATACAGCCAATGTAATATCTGTCAGGATGCAAAGTGTCCCTTCTTTTTGAGGAGGATGAAATCATTGCAGGCAAGGTGGCTTGTCTGAGTTTCTGTACATTTTCAGGAAGAGTGGACGACTGAGGGTCCATATGCCTCCTCTTTGCTTGTGTTGAGGCATGTGTTAAGACAATGCATTTGAAGGGAGGGAAGTATGACACTGAGACTGTGTATCCTCTTACCACTCCTGCGTGGAGCCAATGCTGGAGAAGTGATACTATAAATGCCCACACACTGCTTTGGACAGGCAGCCAGCTCTGAAGTAGCCTCAGGTGAAATATTGCAAGTGAAGCCATATGGAATAATAATTATAATAACATTGTGATGCAAGGATTTAAGCTGACCACATTGATGATACTTGATCAAAAATCTTGCTGAAATTGCTCAGGATCCCAGGATAGTCCCAGGACAGAATGGAACTGAACTCAATATCTGGAAAAAATCCTGAGATCCTAATGAGCGCAACAAGGCTGACGTCACCGTCTTGAGCTGAAGATCTGTATGGGAAAACTGAGCCATATTGGTTATATTCTCCCATTTTCTCTTGGATACACACAAGGAAGTGATACAGATAGCAACAGAAAGTTCTTCTGTATCTCTGAGATGGAACTAAGAGATGTAATTTCTGTAAGGGACAGTGGTTTACAAAACCTATTTGCAAGTGATTTCAGATGCTGGAGAAGAAGAAATGAAAACAGAAAAATGTGGAAAGCAAGAGAAAGCTAAACATGCTGCTTTTTCTTAGGAAAAGATGTCTTGTGTCTTCCCTGTTTGCAGGATGATCTTGTGTTAGGATCTCTGTAAGTGATTCATGGATCAAAAAATATTTCCTTTGTCTGATCCTTGAGCTGAAGTGTGGGCTTGAAGTCTATAAAAGAATAGATGTTTTGCTTTCATGAAGAACTGACAACCTCTCAGTGACATCTGCCACTAACTGGGATGCTTCAACAACTTGTACCTATGAGCCATGATGCAATACACCACAACTGCAGGGCCAGAAAGATGCATGCACAATGATGGAAAAATGTGTGTACATATTTTTTCATAATTTTCAGTACTTCAAAAAGATTTCTTAAAAATATAAGGGAAGTCAGTGTAACTTTGAGCAACATCAGAACAGAGCATCAGAACAGCATAAGAACGGAGACCTTAAATAAATGAAAACATTCATAGAAAGGGTATAATATCAATATGAATGACAATGATAATGTCAATCCTCAGTCTAGAGAGATGTGATCAACAGAACTGATAATAAATATCAGATTTTTCAGTGCTAAGGGTTTCCAAATTCATCTTATTTCTCTACTTGTCAGATCTGTAACACATTTTCCAAGAAAAATATCTCTGTTTAACCAAAGCAGGATTCCTGTAGGCCAGAAAAATCCTTATGATACCCTTTATTCTTCCACACAATTTGGATACAGTGAGAGGTAGAAAGAGAAGACCTAGTAACTGAATTGCTATACTGAAGGCAATTTTAATGGTAAATCTGAATATGTCTTTTCCTGAGATTGAACTCTCTGAGGAAGTTACAGAGCAATTAGAGATGCAATTACAGTAAGTCATCAGGACCAGATGGTATTTCATTCAAGGATTGAAAGGAATAATGTGAAAGAGTGTACTGAAGAGGATATTTATTCTGCAGCTTCCAAAGAGGCAGGTTTGACTCTCTCAGCAGAATGAACAGGATACTGAAGAGCCCTGGACAGTTGTCCACTGAGTCTCAGGTGACATAAGAGCCACCTCTGGTCTCTGGGTCCTTGCTGCTCCCCAAGCAAAAGAATGAGTCTTACACTGTAACTCTGAAATTCAACACATTTGGACTCTGCAGAAAATTTGACTTTCATATTGAGTGATTTCTACTGAGAAAATGGTTTCAAGAGGTCAAGATGAAACTCTCAAACTTTATCACAATCTCAGACAGCAAACTTAGCAGAAATGCAGAAACTGTTGAGTTTGTTCCTTCTTGAAAGAGGTAATCCATGTGGTTCAAGCTGGATTGGTTGTATCTATGACGTAAATACAAAATTCTGACTAGTAAGAGGTACACCAGTCCAAAGGGCCAAAGTGGCTGATGTGTCATCTGCAAACAGTAAGGCACAACTCTCATGGCAAGGGTATGCCACAGAATTACAAGATTACCCAAGGGAATATTGCTCCATCCCAGAGTAAACTGTGTGATTCTTCTGAGCTAAACACACTTCTTCCTTGTGAATTGTCCCTGAAACTCTCCTTGATTCCGTTAAGTGATAAATGCTTTTTTAACGCTTTATTGTTGACCACATGGTCTCATATGGTCTGCAAGTTTGGACTGAGTTTTGTGCATTTTCTCTTTTGTCTGCCTGAAATTTAGCATGAGGTTCTTGTTGGCAATGGTGAGAAACAAAACTTTAGCAGAACACAAAGAAAACAAAATATAAACATGTAAATGAAGTCTTTTATAAACGTTTTAATTCATAGCAGCATCAGAATGTTTAATGTTATACCTTATCTATCACAATAATCTGAGAAGGACCTTCAGGGGGGTAATATTTTAATTGCCATTGTACCAATGATTAAGAACAAAGCAGCCTTGGATTTTTGATGGCAATAATAAGCGGAACCGAGTCGGTACAGTTACATATGTCTGAAAAGTTACATACGGCACAGTATTCTGGTATTCAATACTAAAGATTCAAAAATGTTTATTGGGTAACAGATAGAATGTCTGAAGCTGATATTAACATCTGGCACTGAGATCTTTAGTAACATCTACTTCAACAAGCAACATACATAGGATTTTACACTGAATGTGCATATATTTCAACTATACTATGACGGCCAATTAAAACTGATTAAATACGGAAGATTAAATCAATCCCTAACATTTAACAGCTAGAAAATATGTTTCCTTTCTTTTTCTGGGCACTTTTGCATACTGAGCTAACACTACCATATATCCAGAAAATACTTTGCATAATCCTGTGCAATTAAATCTACTGTTTATGCAACTTATTCTTAAAATAGCACCTGTTTCTAAAGATAGCAAAGCTGTTCCTAAAAAGACAGTCTTGTAATCTGTAGACAGAAGCAACTTAAATGAGAGCCAGGGAAACTGCCTGAGAATCTAGCTCATAAGTTGGTAAAACACTGATATAATTTGAGATGATGAAATTTAACATCTCATCTATCAGATAAAACAAACCAAAAAAAAAGAAGCACAAACTTTGGCACATTTTGTCCTTCATCAAGTGTGCCTGTACCTACAATACTTTTCTCTGCAGCAATTCCCAGTAGTCTCAACCCAGAAAGCCAATCCCTTTCCTGGGTGCCCAAAGCAGAGCAGATTAGTCAATCAAGGAACAACACATCTAGCTTTACACTAGGTTAGAGCACACAATGGCAAAAAGCTGCCATTTTCAGACTATTCAGCAGGGTTAAGGATTAAAATGTTATATCCTTCAGAGTTATTGTAAGCAATACTTATTTTACATACTCCTATGAAGAGAGAACTGGACGGTGCATTACTAAAGTTTGCGGCTTGTACTAAATGGTTCCAGACACTAAAACACTACAAAGGACTTAAACTACAGCAGGATTTGCACAAATTGGGGGGATTGGACCGTCTTACACCAGATGTTACAGAAATGAGCTGTTTGCCTTCTGAAAGCATAAATGCCAATATTAACTAAATCCCAGAAAAACTTACTTGGGTTTGGGCTGTGCAGGACTATGAATGAATAAATTTCATGACCTGCACAGGAAAACTGAGAGAAAAGATTATGCCAGCTAATACTGTGCCAGATTTTTGATTCCAGCACTACCACAGCACTCATCCATATTTTTCAAGAATATTATCCATATATTTATAATTTTGAATGCATAGTTGAAACTACAAGATGAAGTAGGCAATGAACATAAGCAAACCTGAATTTCTAAATTTTATTAACAAGACCTAAATCTGTGACCCTCTGGAAAGGAAATAACTTGGAAAATATATAGTCCAACAGCCATTTAAAATATGTATTCAATCTAAAAATTGTATACTGCTTACATTCTATTAAAATCCTTCCCATGTCCTCTGAAAAAAAAAAAGCTGAATATAGTTGGACAATTTTCAGAGCATCTGGGATGGAGAACCTATTAGAAAATAAGAATATGTAACCTCTTTCATGTAACAATTTAGCTATATTTCCCTACATGTTTAGCAAAGGCTGGAGATATGAGCAGCTGGCATATGCTTCTGTGCTTTGATGGTTACTTGTGAAGAGTCTTTTCTACAATATGCAGAGTGGAAAGTGGCAGTGGTTCTGCCACTGTTTTCAGCCGTGTTGCAGACACAGCAATTTCAAATCCCACCTGATGGAGCCTGACCAAGGATTAATACATCTGTTCTCTTACAGTCCTTCCCGATCTTTGCTCATCTCTTTCAATGTTTTTAGCTCATAGGACGGCATTTGGTTCTCCAGGAGAATTGGCTTATGGATACTCTGTTACACTGTAACCCTAAATTGCTCTCACTCTGCCCTGAAACCGTGTTTCCTCAGTTATTCTCCATACAGTCTGATCAGCTCACTCACTGGATAGGTGAAATATCCCTAACAGTCATGTGAGAAGGAGATATTTGTCAGGCTTGTTACTGAAACAGGAGACTCTTCCACAGAGAGCACTTCAGGGAAAAGGCCATGAAATTGCCATCCCAGGAAACGTTTCCTTCAACATTAGCAGCTCTAAAGGAAAGACTGTAATTCAAATATTGTTGATTTACAGTGAGGATCACAGTAAGATGCCTGAAGCTGTTATATAACCACGCCAAAGGATGGTTGAACCACACCTGAAGCAGTCCTTAAACAACTGCAGAAAATACTCCCCCAGACGTAATAATTTTTTTCATCTTCTGGGTTGCAAACTTCATGTGTGGGGCAGCCACCCCTGCTTTGGAAGGGGCAACATCTTGGGGAAAACTGGTAAAGGCAACATGCTCTTCTGCCATATCTGTTAATTCACCCTGTGTCAACTCAACTGGATTAAAACAGAAGGGAAGAAAGGTAATCATTGCACCAACCTGGATGAATAACCACATATGGTTGCTCTATAGCGTGAATTTGAATGCTTCAGGCTAGTTCATCAGACTGTGGATTGCTATAATCAAGGTAGGTAAACAGAATTTTTGCAAGATCTCTGCTCCCCCACACAACAGAACATGACTTGTGATCTTCTACTGTGATCAGCACTGTAACAGTCCTGTAGAGTGTCTTCCTTAAATCTGTTAAGATTAAAACTAATGTCATGTAAGAATGGTCAGCGGCATTTTCTTTTAACATTTATAGTAATATAAATCTCCTTGTAAATTAGAAAAAAAATTATAATATCTTTCTCTCTTACCTCAAACCACATAAAACATTATAAATCTCTAAATGCTTTTGGGTTCTAGGGATGCTGTGTTTTGGTAGAGGAGGATGTCAATCTGTATCAAGCTGTTTAGTCCAGTCTTCATATTAAGTTTCAGAACCACACTCAACCCAGATGCAGAAATACAGCTCACGGTAGCAGCCTTTATAGTCATAACACTAAAAATTTAGATACAGTAAAATTGAAATGGCTACTGTAAAAGAAACTCTGAGCAATTTCCAGATTTTGCATGTTCATGCACAGCCCTGGCTTAAATAGAAATAATATTACTGCTTATCTTCCAGGGGTACTGGGAAACAAATAAAATGATTGCCATTCTTCCTGATTTTTTTTCCGTAAGTCAAAAGTTAATTACTTCACAGATGGCAGAATGGTGAATGAAATGAAAGCAGTCAGCTTGCCTAGAAAACTGGATTGCAGAACATATGCAGTGAAATGAGACAGAAAAAAGGGCTGGCAAACAATAAATATCTATTTCCTTTTTGCTTTAAATAGACTAAAAGGTCAAGAGAAATATATGACTGACATTTGTCCAAATACATAGCAATATAACTAAGTATATTGGTCCACAAGCAATCTCAGACAGAGGGATGAGCACTAAATAGGCTAGTCAAAGACATTCCTCCATAATAATATATTTCTTTAATATTTTTAAATCATAACAAATTGAGATAAAGAGTCCTAAGTTTTGCTGTTATTCTGCCATATTACTAACAGTGCTAGAAATCAAGTTTTTATTACATATTTAAGGGACATAAAAGAAATATTTTCATGGTTTTAAAGTGTACTATATGTAGGAACATTGTAGACAGTAATTTGTGGCATTCATGGTCTGCACACGATACATTTAGTATCCATAGCAAAAGATTCCCTTTTATTCTTCTGTGCCATAGCTGTTCATCTACTTCACTGATTTAACACTGACACATATTGGGAAACTATACAAATAATAAGAATGGCTACAGGCATTCCAGAACGAGCTGAGCTAAAATATTAGGGACCCAACATTAGAGGCAAGGCTCAAAAGCCACAAAAGTAATGTGTCAGTTCTAGCTAAATTCATCAGAGACATCCATACCAGAAACAACAGATGCATGTGAGTGCTGGGTTTTTCTTAGCCCTAAACTTTATCTGCTAAATTTAATCATTTCAAATATTATATTGTATGGGTTTATGTCGTGGCCATCAGAGCCTTCTCACGGAAGTCCAACAGCTCCCTTATCCATCACCTGAGATTAGGAAGAGGGATTTTTTAAAATCAGTGGCATTTTAATAGCCAGATGATGCAAATGAAGGAACACCTACTGTCCTAATTGCAACACTTCATCATCAATTTGTTTTCAATTTGTTTGTTAGTGTGGTAAGAGTTCTTTAACTATGACCAGTAAGGAGCCTCAGCCCTGATCTGCTATTGTATGAACTTGGATAGACCAAGTCTTGCAGGAAAAGTTCTGTGATCAGACTTGGTCAGTCAGCGTACATCAAATATTTTCCATATATCCCTTTACAACTGTGACAGTATTTAAAGAGCCAGGTCTGGAGCTCTTATGGTACTATGGCAACAGTACAATCCACCATGAAGGACTTTTATTGTGATGTGATACTTTGGCACCTGAGATGATATGATTTATACTCATTTCTGATAATACATTTTTCACATGTTAAAACATCCATTGTGTTTGGAATTGTATTCACTGGTTCGGTTGTGTTCAGCAGAACACCAGAATCAAGCAAACTCTCAACGGAAGAGCCAAGACCTACATACAAGTCAGCAATGCTGACACATCCCTGTTTAGAGCTGAACTCTCAGGTATGGCAGCACTTTTGGCACCCTTGAAAACCTAAAGGTAGGACATGTCAGGTTGCAGAGCACAGAGATGAAACCAGTGTACTCCTGCAGGGATTGGGGTGCTCAGCTCAGGATTCATCCTCTGCAGTCAATTGTTCTTCAGCAAACACCTTTTAGAAGGGCAGATTACAGTTTTCATTTATGTAATGGTCACCCTCAGTACAATAATTTGTACCTTAATAACAAAGCCTTTTTTTCTGCTGGAATTTCACTGTATAGACTGTAGAAGAATCAGAGAAATTCCAGTGCCTGATCCCCTTAGCTACCTGCTGAGACTTCAGTGAATATTTTCTCCACATCCCTCAGATATTGTAGTTTATGGACAAAAGAGTCTGTTTTGGAAACAGGTATACTTAAAAATAGTTACAAAAATGAAGCATGTTTAAGCATAACCATGGTTATATCTGTATTTTTAAAAATTCCAGAGCTTGACCTTGGCATTAAACCATACCTTTAAACTTGGCAACTGGGCTGAAATGATAAATTAAGCAGAATGAGAAGAGACCTTAGAGACCAAGCTTGTTGATGTGATCTACTTGGCATGGATTCTTACTGTTATTTGACTGTAAATAGAATAGTGACAATGGGAGAAAGAGTTAATATATTTCATTTTAAAATCCAAATTTCTACAGAAGAGGTTACTGCAAAGCTGAGAGGTGATGGGCAAAATAAATTCAACAGCAATGAACTACAAAAGGTTAATACCAATATGCACCTAATACATGGGGCTGATTCCAAACATCTGGTTTAAAAGCTCAGTATAGGAGTTGGAGGTGGAAAGGGTGGGAAGGAGTGGAGAGGGTGTTTGATGGGCTTTTTAAGGGGTTTTCCCCCACTATTTCAAAGAGAGATTGATTCAAAGTACCTAAGTATCAAACTATCCAAGTTAGACATTTAAACTCCCAGTGCAGTCAACGACAGATTTATAGTCTCTTTGCAGTCTCTGGGAATTCATGAAGATTCAGGAGGTCACCAGTCTGAGCTGTTTACCTCTGGCACAGGCTACTGCCCCTGTAGCCAACATGGCAGAATGGATGATATACTTGCTGCAATTCAGTGCTCACACATTAACTTAAAATCACTGCTGACTTTCTTTTAGGTTAATGACTTAGACAGCACTCTGTGGCAGCCAAAATGTCATTCTGCCACTTCGGGTAGCAATCTGGAGAGCCCCAATAGATGTCAGGCTTGGATGTTTGGTGGCAGTAAATTGCCCAGACACTGTCTGCTAGAGCTGACAGAAACTGAAGTTCTTTTAAAAGGCATTTCAATGTTCTTGCTTAGTGGAAGTTACTCTAGAAGGAGTGCTAAGCTGTGCCTGACCACTGACCTCTCCCAGATGCCTCAGCCTGTGAATGAAGGTTGTATGGTAGGCACTTCAGTCTGCTCAGATCCAGAACTGAGAATCCTCCTCTGCAGCTGCCTCCCCTTTTAAACAGGAGAAAGACTGCATATATGGTAAGCAATATTCACAAGTAACAGCTAACTCATCAAAAAAGAGGAATTCCTAGGATTTGTGTCAACATGGATGTGTCTCCACACAAAAGCCAAAGACAGCAAATACCCAATGCTCAGCTAAAATCCAGGATGGAGACAGAAAGCTGGATTTCAGAGAGACCCTGTCCTCAGAAGTCTCTCTGCTTTCCATCACACATATGGGCAATATAAAACTAAAAAAAAAAAAAAAAGATTTCATGAATGAATTATGCTAAATAGATTAACAAAATTCATCTATTGCAAATACAGATAAGGAATGCATATGAAAGAGAAGCAGCAAACAGATGCATTCGAATCCAGCCCCTTCCAAGCTAATGAATAGAATGAGCAGTGAAAACCTAGCACTACTTCATGACCTGAATAGAAACTCTTTGCAGGGCTGTACAAAGAAATAAACGTGGAATACAGGCTAGGACACAATCTTGTTTAGTATCTATGCAACAAAACCTTGGTTACAGTACCAAAACCTGATATTACACTGTCAGTCTTCATAGAACTCAAATAGATTATCTCTGCAAAGCATTAACAGAACTGCTCATCCAGCCTTCCAGTTACATCATGAAGTCTACGTAATTTGCTTGTGGTTGTACAGGATCATGCTACATCAGCTTTTCCTCTAACCTCATGCCCTTATACAGAAAGAAATCCCACAAAATATAGCTTCATGGCACACAGACAGGAAATGTGGAAATCTGTCAGATGTCCTGCTCTTCCACACGGTGGAAGAGCAGCAGTTTTGTTATATTCAACTTTTCCAGCATGATTTTAGATCCAAATCTGGAAAAAAAAGAAAAAAACCCCACTACTTAGCCATATGTTTCTCTCTAAGTATGAGTCACCTGTTGACTTCAGTATGAGTAGCCATATGCTGAAGGTGTACAACATATTGAAATAGTATCTTGGTTGGAAACCAAAGCTAGAAACAAGACAGATCCTCCTTCTAGAGACTTGAAATGGTGTGACACTGATAATGTGAAAGATTTACAGATTGTGTCAGGATAACAAAAAATAGAACATAATTGTTAACATAATTGGGAAGATGAAGAAGAAAGGGATCACAAAAATGGCAAGACAACTTCTACATCCTGGGATGACTAGAAGGAGATTAATTCACAGCAATACAAAATGGGATCACTGTGCCTTTTGCAGTTTGAATGCTACAGAGCACTGCTGAATTGAGGGTTGCAAAGAAAGAGGAATTTACTACACAATTAGGATGGCCTCATGACTCATTACTGATGTATTTAAAATATTCCATCTTGCTTCTTAATGTGGGCAATGCTAATTTTGTTTGTCACTCAGTAAATCATGCTTTTTTGTTTGTCAGATTAAAGGGCTAGGTAACTTGTACCTTTTCCTCTCTGTATAGGTATTTCTGAATTTGCCTTAATATCATATTGGAAAATAAGCGGATGGTAGTATCTGGCATAAAAGTTAGATCAGACTCTAAAAAGATCAAAATTACTCAGTAATGCAAGATAACAGGGCTATGAATTGTGGGCACTTGGGCATTTTTAAACTGCATTTGATACCTTTTACAAAAGCTATTTATAGCTCGGAGGAATATTCACTGAGCTGTGCAGTCCCAGCTCTCCCACTTACATATGGTAATATTTCTGAACATTCAAACCCCTTAGCATCAGTCAAGGCCTCTTAGTGCTATTGTTCAGGAGTAAGTATGTATCATGCATTTCACTCATGGGGTTACATAAGGATATTTTAGGCAGAGCTGAGCATAAACCAGAGATTTTTAATGAAACAGCTACAAACATTTTCCCTTGCTGTGCCACAGAACAATATTCCTAAAAGATAAGCAATATTAGTGTTGTTCTAGCTTCAATGTTTTAATGACACAGAAAGGCAGTTTTTTTAGGAGCAGGCAATTTGTTAGATTGACTGGAAGAACAAAATAAATCTACTTATTTATGATCTCATCATCAGGTTTGAAAAGAAAGCAAAGGCTTCAAACTAATGCATGGCGAAAAAAAAATGTCCCAAGTAAAACTTAATTTTGTTATGTACTTAAGAAAACTTGAGACAAATGGATAGTTAGCACTAATGGTTAAACCAGGTATTTTTATCACTTTCTTGTTCCTGGATTGTGGAAGGCAAGCCAAGCATCAAATATCTAATGTACCATCTCAGCATCATTTATGATTGTACTTCCTACGAGGTGCTGTGCTACAGTTCTTCTTACAGCATTAAAGGAAAGCATTTGTTCTGAATATCAGAGAGATCCAAAAGTGGAAAAACTATTTATGTCCCAGGATATAAGAACACAAAAGCGAGAAGATTGACCAAGAAGTAGCTCAAGTGTAGCTCAAGGATTGCTCTAGGATTTGATTACCTGATGATATCTATTGTCGTCTTATAAATCTTTATTTATAAGCAAAACTAAACTAGCATTTTCTCCTTTGGCCTCACTGGCAACAGAACATTTCCTCTATGTAATATCTACTGCACTGCAGCCCTGTTCATTAGGATGCTGGAGCCGTTCTTGCTTGAAAGACTCACAAAGTGATGTTGGCTGTTGGATTCAGTTTCCCTGTCCACCAGCATGGTCTACATGCTTACTGGACAGTCAGAGCTGCACAAATCATTATGATTGAAAGGTCTGTTACCTACAGAAGAAGTTCCTTCTCCCTTCTGGTTTTAGTTTGTTTGCAGACCACTGTCAGAGAAAAGATTATCTTAATCCCAATCTGTAGACATAAAGTTTCATTCATCAAAACTACTGGTTGGTATTATTTAATAATTTCTAAATTCATAGGAAAGAAGGCAATCTTCAGAGAAATCTGTAAATTAAAAAAACCAAATCTGTAAAATAATTAATGGCTAATGCATAATGCAGGTCACAACATTAGATAACAGGGAGAGCTGCTCTCAGTACCTTGGAATTTTGCACTAGCAAGGACATCATCCTACCCTGCTTTCAGAGCAGCACTAAAAAAAGATCAGATTTTCACTAGAGCAACTCTACCCTGTCATGTATCTGGAAAACATCCAGTTCTCTGAAGGACTCAAGTTCTCTTTCCAGCCTTCATCTTTGGTCTCCCCAGTAAACTAGATTATTCTACATGGTTATACTGGCAGTACACACTTGATTGCCCTTCTCTCCTCAGTGCAGTAAGGAACCACAATGAATGCTGAAAATCAGCCTGTTATGAAATTCCTTTCACTTCCATGGTTCTTCCTTAATTCCAAATGACATCTTGCTCAGTCTCAGGAAGGATGAATTTGTATATTCAGACTTTTTCAGCAACTGCTATAAGTACATATGGGGAAGTAAACTTCCTTCTTCCACAGAAACAGTCCTGGGGATTTCTTTGCATCCATACTACAGTAACAGACAGATTTAGAGCTTGTAAAAACAACAGACCTCATAAAAGCAGCTTTTAGAAGACTAATTAACTAGCTTTATGATATGAAGTTTGTGTTTTCTTAGTATATAATCTATTTTAATTAATCATGAAGTGGAATGTTAATTACTGTTGTCATTTCATTTTAGACAGTCATATCACTTTTAGAATGGACCTCACTGAATGTTATTGAAAACACATTTCAAAATCAAACATGTGACAAATTAAAGTGTTTTAAATGAACACCATTCAAATTAGATTCTGCAAGTAGGTGGGAAAATAATTTTGGTCTGCAGCCTCGATGCTGGATGTCATGTCACTGTAAGGAAAAATCTTTGTGGCAAGGAGATTAACAGACATAGTGCTTTACTTTTCCACATAACCAGAATTTTTACAGTAGACACAGATTGCACAGACATAGACTGGAAGGGCAAAAAGAAGCGGGGCATTTCTAGACAGGAAGCTTCCCTCAAGAATTTTGGAATATTTTCTTGTATTAGCACATGCAGTTTCTTATCTGCACTTTGCAGCTGTCTAGCAGAGACATTTCTCTTCTAATGAGAGATTTCATGTTCATACCAATTACTTGAAATATTTAATGTCCTTCTTAAGGTGCATTTACACATCAAAGAAATGACTCAGTCCGAGCATGCCACAATGCTGCAGAGGAAAAGAAAATGTCCCCACTTTGTGCTGTAAGAGAAATGACTTTGAGTTCTCCTGTAGCTAAGGCTACATCACCAGTTTTATTTTAGACCTTCATTTTCAGAGGTTGATAACCCAGGGCAAAAGCGCTGTATCTGTACAATTCTGGGTAGACAGTATATCAGGTAAACACTAAAGTCATACCCTCCTTAGTCTGTTAGGGACATTTTTAAGCAGGCAACAGACAGGATCCCAACAACAACTTGGGCACAACAACAGTGAAAGGTGTTGTGTGTAACTAATAGGCAGCTGGATTCTGAACCAAAATAATCCATCCTATCTTATGTAACTAGGGTGTTGTAGCCAGGTCTTTAAGGTCTGAGACAAATGACTAAAATTCTCTGTCCATAAATACACCCTTCTGGAAATAATAAATTGTTTTCTTTTATTGGTTTTGTTAGAACTCATCCGATGACATTCACAAAATGCTTCTGTGAAGAACACTGGATGTTAATTAGCCTTTTGTTATTCAAGAAAATAATTACTGAAACAATAGGTTTCAATTGGTGAGAAAACTATAAAATGTGTAGGTTAGGTTGCTAGTGATGTGTTGCAGTGATAGTCGCTACTAATTTACATAGTGAGTAGCAAATGTATAAGATTTTTTTAGTTTTGGAGTTTTTTTAAAATGCTAGAGAATATACTGAGCCATCTCTACCATTATCTACATGAAACCAAAGAAAGCTGGGTTTGTTAAGTGAAAGGATCCAACTAAAAGCATATTGATCTAATTTTCTGTACTACTATCTTACTAAAAAATTTAAACTCAGGGTAGTTGGTTACTGTTATGTGAGGACTAACCTCGCCCTGCCTAAGCCCATCTACAACTACTGAGTTTCTGGTTGGTGAGGAGGGATATGATCCACCCAGAAGGCAGCAGCTCAGGGGGTGGTAAGGGGTGAGCTCAGCAGTGTCTGAGTGAAACACCAGGCACCAGAGCACCTTCCCTTCCCTGTGCCATGGGGCGACCTCCATCTTGCCATTTTCCATCCAAAGAAATTGATGTTATTGCCAGAGATTGCTGCTCACAAAGGCATCTTACCCTCAGTACATAAACATTATCTGAATTTAGCCTCACTTCCTTTAAGGTCTTATTAGATCAGTCTCTAGTAAGTAAACATCTTTAGCTATTAAATCAAATAACATTTTCCTAGCACATGCATTTAAATGGCTGAGTTTGGTTCACAGTCTACTGCTTCATGCTATCTGTATTTTAGTCTTTTTAAGAAATATAAATCAGCATTGGGAATACATTTTTGGCCTTAAAATATCTGGAATAATAATTGTAACAATTTTTTTCTTTAGAATACTAATATAAACAAATACACTCACAGTTATGAAATGTACTTCCCATATGAAGAAAATGTTTATAAGTAATATCAAGATTTTAAAATCTGTAATAATCTCTCATTTTTCACTGCTTTGAGGAGAACTTAAAATCTTTGGCTTTTGAAAATTAAAAACAAAAGTGTTAGTCTTTGAAAAACAACATAGTTTGAGATAAAATGAAACCAAACCCTCAGCATTTTATTTTTATGGCAGTTAATATTCAACATACCACGAAGTTATCTGGTCTACACTAAAACTGACAGGGTTTTTTTAGCAAAACACATACTCATCATTCCATAAAAAAATGTAATTGATGAATTTGAAAGAGTAAATTTGCTATTATTAGCACAAGCAGTCTTTAATTTGTAGGTTAGATAAAAAATGGTCCCTTAGACACTATTAACAAAAATCTGTTTCTTGTTTAATCCTTTTCTTCAGTTGGCACTCCCTTTAACCAGGAAATATTAATCTTTGTGGCTTTTTCATTCCTAGGAAAAATTAGCTTTTGGTACTTATTCTCCTTTTAAATAACCTCTTTTTCTTTTTTTGGCTGAAAGAATGGCTGAAATGGCTCAGAGGTGCCCTTTAACTTTTGTCACTGTGTGGTCAAGTATGGTTCCATGCAGAGAATAGAGAAATTCAGTAAATTTCCCAGAAAATATTAGTATCCTCATTCAGAGCCCAGCAATTACACTGTCAAAATGACATTAAAAACTCTGCAAAAAGTGTGCAATTTCACAAGTAGGTGTATGGGGTGGTGGGATGGGGAAGAAGAAAAATCTACTAAAAGAGGTTATTGAAATGACGAAACCCTGGGAATTCAAAGGGAGCAGGAACACAACCATCACTGGTCTTGAGTAAGACCTGGGAACTAAACACTTTCAGGTGACCCTTTTGCAAGTTCAGCATGAATGGACACAGGACCTGTGACAGGACACTCTGCAACCATAAGTCAGCCACAGATTGCTGTAGCAAGAAATAAACTTTCACTGTGGGTACACAACAGCTTGATGTGTGTGTGTGTGTGAGTGAACATTTCACACCATCTTCTGAAGCATGTGGTACTGCCTGTCACAGAAAATTAAAGTGGTTTCAATTAATAATGTACTCCTTAATGGTTTTATCAAAAAATTAGTACCAAATCTGGAGATGCTATAAGATTGCGAAGTGTTAGTTTACCCACAAAGGGAAAGAGAAAGCAGACTCAAGGTACTTGCAGAGGATGATTAGGGACATGAAAGACAGGCAGATAAAAAGAAAACTATCCTCAGGATACCTGTAACACCAATACCCATAAAAATTCTGCAGGTCAGAAACTCATAATGTTAAGAGGAGAACTCTGGAGAGTGGATAAAAGTTTTTAGTGGAATATTAACAAAATCTACATCCCTCTGCTTAGCTTAATGGGGGCAATAGACTTTCTAGAAAAGTCATGATGGGATCTTCAGCATACGGTTCTCTCTGTTCAGAACCAGAACAGTGGATGAAATAGGAAGAACAATGTAACAAGAGAAAGGATCCTAAGATGGATAGGACTGTAGTAATGAATCTAGAAATAAACATAATCAGCAGTTGTATGAAATGTGTCCTGCAAGAATTTAAAAGGAATAAACTTCAAGAACGTGTTTGGGTTTTTAAAAATACCTGTATTAATTATAGTATATTAATAGTATATCTAAAAGCTGTTTAAAAGTAAACAAAACCAAAGGAAGACTCAGATTACTGAAAGCAGACACTTTATGAAAAGTGACATATCTCCAGCTGTGGAATGGTCTGGGAGGGTATTTGACACTGTGTGGGGTTACCGTTGCCATCTTTGATGTTTCTGAGAACCAGCATGCAAAGGAAAGACCCAGTACATTGAGGGAGCAGAGATAGGAAGTGACAGGTAACAAGTACACTATGGCTCAACAAGCAAATAACATTCCAGTCAGGGAATTTGACATCCTGGAGCCCATTAGCTTGTCCAAGTTGCTTATCCAAAGGCAACCTAGTCCTGCCTTACCTTTTGCCAGCCTGCCTGATTACTGAGTCAAAAACTGGACAGACTGCGTGCTGAAATGGACTGAGTGAAGTGATTTAGCATGAAAGTGCATTTCTGGAACACAAAATAGATGAAAGAGATGATTCAAGTGTTTTCTGTTGGTGGTAGATTAAAAGATTAAAATTGTAAAGGTGTGCTGTGCAAAAGGATGCAGACACAGTGTGAGACCCAGCATTGTGGTGTCTGACTTTGAAGTGGTTGGCATCTTCTTCTGAAGTGCAATCCACCATGCCATGTCAGCTGCCTACACTCTTAACAGCACTCTTCTGAATGAGAGTCAAAGCAGCAATACACTGAGCAGTGAGCCACAAACACTACTCCAAGAAAAAAACTAACAAGAGAGATGTGTCTGAAATCACACCCTCATTCGGCTTTGGACTGACAGAAGAGGATGAGTTATGCTAGGAAGTCACACACCAGAGTCTCTGCAGTATAAAAAACCAGCTACCCAGCTTCAGACAAAATCTGTGGAGAGTTTACTCCAATATTTTTGGGCTGGGACACCCAGACAGTGCAGCTCTAGGAACCCCCAGCTGCATAATACATGTCTTGTTCAGAACACAGGGAACGATGCTGAACCACTATCACACTTGCAGTCCCAGCTGCAAAAACTGCTGTTGGTCCTAACAGAAACCATCTTGGATATATTGGGCTACAAGGAAAAAGAAAAAAGTAGCACAGAACAAAAGGCAGTCTGATGGGGCACATCCCAGTTAGTGTGGCTGAACCAAGAACTGTTCCTCTACGTTTTTGACTAAAGCATCTGACACTGCTATGCTTTCAGATGAACTTAATCTGCTTGTGTGTATTAGACTTGCTCTTACAACAAGATACTAGACTGAACGCCTAAAGAGATATACTTAGAGAAGGGCCTGAGGTACAGCATGGTGGTGAACATCCACTGACATGGAGCATGCCCAGATGCAGAATTTCAGGTGTGAGGGAACTAACCAGTGAAATCTAAGTGTCTGCAGACCAAGGAGAAGGGATCTCTAAGTGAGGTATAAATACTGCTAAATATCCCCAGAAAAAGTACAAGTCTTTGTCTTCTCAGAAGGTGAAATTGAAAAACAGGAAAGGGCAGAACTGAAGGAAATACCAGACAAACAATGAAAGATAATTTTGGTTTTTTTCTTAAATATCAGAGGTTCAAACTATGGTGTAATTCACACATGAAGTGTGAATTAGACAAATATACTAACTATGCTGGGTACATACAGGCCACCAGAGCCCACCCTCAAAGACCGCAAAGCAAATATTGTAACATTAAAAGAGCAGGACAAAACATAGAGTGAATGCAAATCCATAAAATAAAGTAAGTGCAAAAAACCACCCCTATTTTGGTTATGAGAACACTTAAGAAAACTGGTACAGGATTACATACCACTGAGAGAAGTCCTACATGCACAGACAGAATACATTCTTATTTTCTAGAGATAATCCTATTAAAAACCTAAATCATACACTGAAATACATGTGTTTCACTCAAGGTAAGAAATTGTAAGTTGCAGATGTCATTCATGCACTTTTGCCATTTACCACAACCAACCAGCACCAGTGCTGCTCTTAGTCTATATTCTTCCTAGTTCTCACTTCTGTGCTCCTAACTGCTTTTCTCCTTGTGCACCAAAAACCAGAAAGGCACTGTCTTTCTCATAATATTCCAGGATCTTAACAATAAAATGGAAATAAAAAGATAAGAAAAGGAATTCAGCTTAATGGCAGAATGACATAGGTGATGTTTGGCAGATTCTATTTTAGTCTACAATGCTACTACATACACCTCATGTACAACTCCCCCTGCATTTACAAAGACCAATGAAGTTGTGAAGTAGTATTCAAAGTATAAGACCTTTATCTATGTGAAAGATTACAGGTGGGATTTAGATTCCTACAACAGCTTGACTATTGCAACAAGCTTGTCTTTGACTGGTACACCTTGTTCTTAGTTGAAAAGTTATGATTTAAAACCTAAATTCAAGCACTGCTCAAACCCTCACCACTGAAATCAGGTGGATGCTTAAGGATTAATTAGTTCATACAAAAGATGACGCAAAGGCAGAAGACACAAAACTAACACCTCAGAAGAGCTCAGGAGAGCACTATTAACAAAACCACTTAACATTTGCAACAGTAGGTGACAGGCCCTTTCCCTTCCAGATTAGACTTGTAGGTCAGAAACTGTTTCTGTCTTTGGTGAAAGGCTTTTCATCTTGGGCTACTGAACGGTGCTGACAAACACTGACTTTTCTTGACCATGGTCATTAACTGTGTTCACCATGACAGCTTTAACAGCACTTCTGTTTTACGCTGCTTTCTCTGACCCATTTCTTCCTGGCTGCTTACTCATACCTGGCTCAGGATTCCTCTTCGCCAGGGTGAAGTCTCAGTAACAAGTTTTCCCAAAGGTGGTTTGCTTTTTTAAATTCCCTCCCCCAACCCCCCTCCCT
>VZTJ01004275.1:1510153-1530580 GCA_013397795.1 Orthonyx spaldingii
TCCCCTCCCCAGTCTATGACCTGCCTTGGCTTGCTAAAGGGAAGAAGCTCAGCAGTCTGTCAAGTCTGACAGTTCCCCCCGGCTAGAGAAGCAGACATGGCTCTTTCAAAATGTATTAGAGTGCCAAGGGGACTATTAAATACAGAAAAATAAGGTAAAACTGTCCACTGGATTCTACTTTCTGAGCATGCAATGTGGGATAAAACATTTCATGTCCTAAGTTTGGAAGACCAAACAGAAAAGCAAGCTGCTTGCGAGAAAATACAAATGTTAGGTTCTCTTGCATGCATAATTGCAGAGCATAGTTGTTCAGGTAATTCAGCTTTTTACATTATGAATTTTCTATGTTTCTCAACTCAACTATTAAATTATTAGATGCAGATGTGCAAAATTTCACTAAAGAGAGTGTATGTGTTGGTTTGATACTGTGAACAGTTAAGTTTGATAGATGGAAAATATGCAGCAGCAACAGAGGAGACTTAAGTAAAGGGGAAAAGGTAATTACTATAAAATGTCATACCTTAAAATATCATTGGTTCAGAAGTCTCACTATTGTTGGGATGAGCTGATAACTAAGCAGTGGAAATTCTGTACTCCAGGGAAGAATAAACTTTTCCATACATGCCAGATGTTTGTACTCTAATAGTAATCATATATATGTTAATAAAAAAATGAAGTTAGAACTGTCGAATGTGGTTGACTCTAAAAATGTATAATCTATGTGTCACTTCCAAAACCAGAATATCTTTTGGAGAACAAACCACTCTTGACTGCCTCTCAGGAGAGCATTGCCATTGAGAAGTCTCAGGTGAATGATGATCTTCTCCCATTCAGTGCTGAGGATGAAATTGATAGCCCCTTCTTCAAAAGTTAATAATAATCTTTATATAACAGCAATTAAAAAAAAAAAGACAAGAATATTTATAAAAAATCTGATGTATCGTACACTGAGAATATGCTTTGCCTGCAGAAGCCATCTGTCTATGCACTTCACAGCTCTGTTTTCTGTAGGAGATAGGCTGTCATATGAAACATTTCTTTCTGCTGTTATTTTGGGGTTCTCAGTTTGAGGGAGATAAAATATTTTGTATTTTGTGGTTTTTTTTCAGCACAAGAAGACATATTTGAAGGCTGACACATGAATCAAGAGCCCAGGGAAGGTGTTAAGCTTTTATAAAAGTTTAAGTTGAAGTGAAGATTGGGTCAGACAACTGTCAATGACTGGAAAAGCTTTCAGGCAAAGTGCCTTAGAGAAGGGTGTTTGAATCTGAATGAACCAGTGTACGGAGCAGAGCAGTCTGGAAAAACAAGTGCTTTGTTTGCTCCAACACCAAAAAATGCACTTTTGATGCTGCAACCATGGCAAGAGTGCCCTTTTATATTCTCTCTGAACAAGCATTTTTTGCATGTATGAACATTTATGATGGAGTTCTATTAAGAAAGTGTATGGTTAACTAGCCAAAGATTAATTTTTTTCTTAGCTTTTTATTTCTATTTTATTGTTAAGATTTAAAAATTTTGTGAGGATAGTGACTTGCCAGTTGTAGATGCACATCTTTATGCCTCAGTGTTAACTACATCTAGTTGCACACTAAAGGCAAGTCAAAAAGAAAACATAATTTCAGAGGTTGATAAAGATTTGATCTGTATTGGATGCAGATATTCCAGAGACAAAACAGGGGGTGTACTTTACAGCTTGTTTTGCAGCAATATGGTCAACTTCAAAACTCCAACAGTAGGAAGAAACAGTAGCAGTGATCCTAATATTTTTGTTGAACCACATTACGGAACAGTCAGCTGGGCAAAACTGGTGCACGCATGGCTAATTATAGAGCTACAGTAGCAGAAAAGGAAGTATTCTAGTTAACCAAGAACAGGTATATCCTCAGCAGAGGAGAGAAAAACAAACATCTTTCCTTGAAAGAGGAAGCTCTCAGTGGCAAAAGCTGAGTTAAGAGATGTAGTAGGCTAAAAATGAATGAATAAAGACAAAAGGAGTAATCTGAAAATGGAGGCAGCTGAAAGAATGAAAAGAGAAAATGAGAGAGAGAGGCACCCAAGGAATGAGGGGGAGGAAAGAAGAACATTTAAATACTTATCTGGATCAGTTCAAAGCCACTAATTTCTGCAATACTTTCTCATCAGTTTCAACAGGAATTGACTCAGTGTTATACTTGAATTCATATTTCTGTTAGACATGCAACTGTGTGCATCAAAAGGAAAAAAATTGCAGGATCTGGTTGTTCCAAAATAAACAAGAATGCTGGGCTGACAAGTCTGGGGGGAAACAATTCTGCTCACATAAGCAATAAAATGGCTTAGAGCATATTCTAGGTTTATGTGTGTTTTATGTGGGTTCAGTTGGAAAGACTGTGCAGATGTAGTGAATACACACCTCACTGCTCCTTTAGAGGTTGTGTTTTTTTTTAATAGAAGTTCATTTAGGACATGTTGGATCTGGGAGGGAAGCAAGAAATAGTAGAAAATTCTGGTACAATTTCATCAGATACTTGCAATATAAAAGGAGTAGATGTATGTTGAGATGGAAATGTACTCTGTAAGTGTTATGAAGTGAAGAAAGGCTTGGAAACCAGCACCCTTTCAGGGTTTACATACCCATAATCCATAGTTCCTTCAGTTTAGTGACAAGTATTTTTTTTTTTCCATTTACAGAAGCAAACAGAATCCAGGCAAGAAAGTTACAAATTTCACCTTCCTTCAAGGTCGAATCAAATAATCAACCCAAAGGGCCCAATTACCTTTCCTGAGACGTTTAAAAGAGACTCATTATGCTGGCTCACCAAACGCCACAATGACAGAGAACCTAACTCAGGAGCAGATGTAGTTTATGGCGACACTGAAAGAGCCAAACCTTTGATACGTGTCTGAGGAGAAGGCGTTTAGGAGGGAAACACGGCAAAAAAAGGGGAGAGCAGATAGGAGACACGTGATCTGAAATTTGCTGGGGTGCATAATAAATTGCTGAATGGGTGAATCAAAAAAGAGTGTGGGAAGAGCACAAGCTAGATGTCTTACAATAGTGGACTTCTTACAGCACTTAGTGGAAAATTAAAAAACTGTAGTATGTTAATATCATGTGTAAGAAGACAAATGTCTTCTACAAGTCATTTCAAAACACTTTCTCAGGACAGCATCTATTTTGGCCTCAGAAGAGCTACAGCACATAGCCTGGGGATTTCTGGGAGGAGCAGTGACCAGTCTGAGCTCCTGCACTGAGTGCCATTGCACTTGCTTTGCATTACAGGAAGCAATTCAGCAAATACACCTGCAATCAGAGAAATTTTGAGGTAAAAATTATGCCAATATATACCCAGTATATTTTATGGCCAGGTAATATGAGATAAACACTTAGAAATGTTAGCAAAAGTTTATGTGTTAATCATTCTAGTGTCCCAGCCAGGAGAGACACAGGTATTGCCATAATGCTAAATAAAAAGAATATATATATATATATCTATATGTACTCTTTCTTGCCATAACATGGACATGTACAAAATGCTTTTCAAAACTTTAAAAAGTCAAAATTGTATTCTTGTTTCCATTTTCCAATATTGCTGGATATTGGGAAGAAGTCCTGATAACAAACATATGTTACATGAAAACAACAAGCAAGAGAACAAAAAGATGGATTTGTAGCTTTCCTAAACAAAACTCTCTGATCAGTTTTATTACTCAGAGCTTGTTCTTTCAGGAACTGGTATCACTTACTGCTTTAGTTCTGATTCCATCAGAATTACACCTGGGGAACCTTAGGGATAGCCTGGTAAATGGTGATCCCTACAAACCCAACTGTTTTCCTCTGAAAACTAAGAGAGGAGCTCAAATAGAGCGACTGCAGCTGTTCAGCAGTACCAGCCAAAACACATAAAATAGGTCACATAAGGGGATACTGTTTTTCTGTATCTTGAAGACCTTGGAGCCATTCTCTTGAGATGTCACTCTTTCTAATATTATAAAGTGAATTATTTTCACCCAAATTTCATGTAAGTCCATAAGGAATACTGGTTTGCACTGAGTCTATAATCTGTATTTGATGATTCATGTAATTTTCAGTTACTGTGGTTCTTAGTGGTTTCTGAGTTATTAACATTTTTTTAATAAATTAGTTGGTCTGCTTGCCAGTTTCCTAATGCTTTTCCCAATAATACATTACAATCTCTGATAAACAGCCTCTCATTGAAATTTTCCCAGTAGTTACTTACTTTATAACATGCCACTTTAATATTTTTGCCCTCTGTAACAGTATTTCACCCTTGGAGCACTAAAGCAGCACTCTTTCACCTGGACTGTCTCCACTGAATATTTATTTTCTTTGATGAAAAGCAATACAATAAACGAAAAATAAAAAACAAAACCAAAAAAAAAAAAAAAGAAAAAAAAGAGAAAGAAGAGGGGGAAAAAGGAAAAAAAGAAAGAAAAAACCCACCACCACTCCCTAAATAATCTTCAATATCTTAATGCAGAATCTGGTGGTAAAACAAATACTTCATGTGTTCAGAAAAGTCACAGTTTAGGCAGTGAGCACATGCTGGTAGCTGTGCACAGTAGCTTGCAAAGTAAGGGCCTGAATCAGCAGTATGACTGGTAAGGAAAAAAGACAGAGATCAAAACCTATGACATGTGTTATGATGAGCTGTTTCATGAGACACAGATGACAAAATGACATTCTGTACTCTGGTTGTTAAGAACAGGAAATTCTACCAGTATTTTTACCCTACTCTTTTTCAAACACTAAACATTAAGTACAGTACACTTCACAGTTTGTGTTGACTATGTTAATGATGTATTTCATTTCACAATGATCCTTCACCCAGTCTCTAGGACAAATATTTGTGAACAGTGAAAACTTTCTTTTTAAAACGTAATTTAAAAATTACACTGAAATTCACCTGTATGTAGGACAGCCATCTAAGTCTCAGTTTGCTCTTACAACAAGGCTTAAATGATAGATAGTTTCACTGGTCTTATTAATATCCTCTGTGTCCATAACACATTTCAGAAAGCACTAAATTGTGTTATTGTTTAAAAATGATACCAGTAATAAATATAATAGGGAAAAATTACAGACATTAAAAAAGATGCAAAATACCTAACCAGAGAGTACTGCATTCAAAAACATACTTCTGTTATTTTCTCAAGCATTCAATGAAGTGAGCAATAGTTTCTGTTTTATTTCATATCAATTTACCTTATTCAGCTTCTCATTCCCTTGAGAAACTACTTGTAGGCTTCATTACTTGATTTTTCTGCTCCTCTGCCCTTGGTTCCATGGAAACCAAGGTAAAATTAGCAGCGAAGAGGAAATCCCAAGCAGCCCTGAGGTACAATCTGAGGAAATTCACCTTTTTATTTTACAGAATCAAAGAATTACAGACTGGCTATGATAGCAAGGGATCTCCAGAAGTCATCTTGTTCAACCCATTTGCTCAAGCAGGGCCACCTAGAGCAGGTTTTCCAGGACTATATCTAGGCAGCTTTTGAATATTTCCAAGGATGAGAATACCTTCTCTGTGTCTCTGGGCAACTTGTGCCAGTGCTCAGTCACCCTCAGAGTTAAAATGTGTTTCCTGAACGTTCAGATAAAACCCCCTGTGTTTCAGGCTGTTCCCACTGCCTCTGGTTCTGTCACTGCGTGCCTTTAAAAAGAACCTGGCTCCATCCTCTTCGCTCCCTCCCCTCAGGTATTTATATACATAGCTATATGTATATCATGTGTCACATATACATATATATGTATATCATATATGCTTACACACACTCCCAGCTCTCTCAGCCTTTTCTCATAGGTGAAATGCTCCAGTGTGTTTATCTTGTGGCCCTTCATTGGACTCTGCTGCATGTCCTTGTCTCTCTGGCATTGGCGATCCCGGTACTGGACACAGCACTCCAGGTGTGACCTCACCAGTGGCGAGTAGAGGGGAAGGATCCTCCTTCCACCTGCTGCCAGTGCTTTGTCTAATGCAGCACAGGGTCCTATAGGCCACTTTTGTGGCAAGGGAACATTACTGGTTTATGTTTGACGTGGTGTCTACCAGAAGCCCTGGTCCTTTTCTGCTGAACTACTTTCACCTGGTCAGCCCCCAGGGTACTCAGGCTTGTTCCTCCCTGGGTGAAGGACTTGGCATTTCTCTTTGCTGAAGTGCCTGAGCTTTGTGTCAGTCTGTTTCTCCAGACTTCCAAGGACCCTCTGGATGGCAGCACAACCCTCTTATGTACCAGCCATCCCTCCCAGTTACATACCACCAGCAACCCTGCTGAGGGCACGCTCTGCTCCACCATCCAGATCATCAATGAAGATGTTGAACAGGACTGGATCCAGTACTGAGCCCAGTGTACACCACTAACTACTGACCTCCAGTTGGACTTTGTGCTGCTGATCACCACCTTCTGGTCTCAACCACTCAGCTTTCAATTCACTGTCTGCTCATCATCAGCAACAGTTTCTCTATGAGGATATGGTGGACAGTGTCAAAAACCTTACTAAAGTTGAGGTAAACAGTATCCACTGCTCTTACTCTCCTTATTTAAAAGGAGGATGTTAAACTGAATTTGTGGTTGGACGATATAACTAGTTCTCCCTCAGGATTTATGTGCAGTGAAAATTTCGAATACATTTGGGTATGACAGCCAGTGCTTGGAGAGCCACCAAAACTAGACAAGTATCAGTAGCTACATTGTTGAAAGCACTTGGCCAGGACTCATCTGAAAAACAACAAAACGAAAGTAGCAAAGCTGGAAGAAATAGAACTGTCACCATGTAAACAGGTTAGAATGGAAAATACCATTTAATTAACAACTATGGGCAAATAGTTAGTTTCGCTTGAACTTCTCTCGGGTGTATGAAACTACTGTGAAAAGCTCTGTGGTTGTCATGATTTCACTGCCATATAACGAGTTAAGGGGAAAACTTTTAAGCATGCAGTTGCAGGGAACAGCCTGAAATTTCTGTCCTTTTCATTATCAGGCCATGAGATAATTAGTTGAAATAAGCAGGAAAACTTGCCTCATGGCATATTAATTCACAATTCATATTCATGGGGGTTCCTACTCATCCTCTCAAGCATCCTGGACTGCCTACTGAGAGGCAGCATGGTTTGCCCTCCAGTACTGCCCTGCAGAAAAGTGGGTATAGCACCACTTACTGTGTTTTGAAGTCTAATTAGCTGTTTGCAAAAAGAAGTGAGGTCGGCAGATGAAAAGTGCTTCAGAAATGCAAAATATTATTATTACTATTAATAATAATAATAAAGCACACGCACCAAATAATTATCATAGCAAAACAACACTGATAACTCTATAAGGTTCCCAAACAGTATGAAATGGATGTTACAGGGAAGTTACGAAAATACCTTCTTTTGCTTCAACAAAACCCCTTGAATATCATTGTTCTTGTTTTTTAACAGATACTGTTAATAAAACAACTGACATTAAATGTTGTGCATAAGCTAGGTGACTTTTCTAAATAGAGAAAATAATACAGCTAATGTTTTTAAAACAAGTCCATATTAGGCTAGCAAATACTGAATGTTAATTGGGAGATTTTCCAGATTTTCAAGCACTGAATTGGCTGGTCTGTTGAAAAACATGACCTATTTTTAAACACTGATCTTCAAAATGCTCTACTTACAGTCTTATGTTCAAAGTATTAGGCTGCAAGGTTTGGAACAATCTAAATAATTGATGATCTCCTAATCAAAAGGGACATACATCAAAGAGAAAAAGCTACAGTTCTGTTCATTGAAAGAGTTAGGAAAACATGGACGAAAAGAAAAAGGAGTGTCATGACTGAAAATGTGGGCAAACAGGAATCAAATTACTACCAAACATTTTTTTACAGACCACTCCTATCATAAATCCCACAAATTGTTTATGATGAATAATTCCATTGACAACATCAAGTAAAAACTGAATCCCAAAGCAAACTAAATTTTCACGAGTCATAGTTTTTATCTCTTTGTACACAGGCTGCTAATAGACCCTAATGTAGGTATTCAAATAGCCTAATAGACAAGATTCCAATTCTTCAATTTGTACCACCTAGAGCAAATATGTTTTTGTGACAGGTAACCTGATAGCTTGGAAAGTGGTAGCTTGCCTGCATTATAAACATCACTGGCTTAATTTATAGAAGTTAAAATATGTCAGTTAAACTGGTGAAAAAACCTGCAGAATTAGAAAAGGTTTTACATTAATAACTGTACACCAGCAAGAGTTCTGATGTTAATTAAATGGCTGTAAGCTAGGTCGAAATCAATTTAGAAATGTCACAAAATATGTCCATCTTAGGATTCACCTTTACTTTAACCCTCTCAGCTTTGCATGCCAAACACAACTAGGGATAGACATATTTTAAATCTCTCAGTGGCAATGGCAGTAAATTTCCTTGGATTCTACTGTCATACAAAGGAATATTTTATCTGTTTCACCTGGGGGAAATATAGGCTCTGAGAAACCTGGTCTCGTGAAAGATGTCCCTCCCCATGGCAGGGTTTTGGAACTAGATGGTCATTAAAGTCCCCTCCAACCCAAACCATGATTCTATGATTTCTAACACAGAAGAATATTGACATCACTTCACCATGGAATACCCTGAACAGATCTTTTAAGGTTAGAATTTTCTTTTTAATTTATGTTTACAAACTGCACTAAAATAGTCATAACTTCTAGAACACTCCAAGCCCCACAATTTTAATGGTTATACTTCATTAACCTTTTATAAATAATCTATTCAGTTACCACTTTTCAGTCTGTGTTTAAGACAATAAAAGAATTATCTTGGTATTTTTTATATAGATGTTTCTTAGTTATGCTCAGGCACATGCTTTTTCACTGGTAGACATATATATTTTGTCTTGGTTTTCTTCTTTGCTGCCTTGTGGGACTCTGATTCAAAAGAATAATCTTCTGCTCCTCCTACCTTTCTTCTTTAGGTCACCCTCACCTTCACTTCCGTTTCTCATGGTTTTTGTCCAGCAAGAGCAACAGAAAAAGGGCTTCTCCTTTTTCCGCATCACTACTGTATATGGGCAGCCTTATCATTCAGGAAAGATTAAAAGATTCTGAATCATCCTAACATCAAATTATTTTTAAAAGATTAATAGGTTTCAATTTGTGTTATAGGTTAAATCGAAAGTTATAAAAGTAACTAAATTTTTTGTGTTATAAAAGTAACTAAATTTTTTGTGCTTTCTAGAGCTTTCATGCAAAGCTTCAATAAGGGTCTATTCTCAGTAAGCTGTATATGGTGCAAACATATGGTGGAGAGTTTATCACAGGGGACCAAGGAGTGCAAGCAAACAAGTTTGCCTTGTATGAACAGCTACCAGACACCTGGTGGGACAGGTCAA
This sequence comes from Orthonyx spaldingii, assembly GCA_013397795.1. Classification (NCBI taxonomy): domain Eukaryota; kingdom Metazoa; phylum Chordata; class Aves; order Passeriformes; family Orthonychidae; genus Orthonyx; species Orthonyx spaldingii. The sequence continues at coordinate 1,519,522 of VZTJ01004275.1, forward strand.
AACCAGAGAATAGGAAGTCTTGATGGCACAATTCCTACAGCCTAAGACAACCACATCCATAAGTATTAGTACAACAACTTGGAAAGCAGGCTTCTTTTGAGGAAAAAGATTTATGAAATTAAGTTCTGTCCTTTACAGGATACACATACATAATGCTTGTTACTATTTGTACACAAAGGAAAAAATTCCTGCGACACACCTGTACCCAACACACAGATGAAAAAACAAAGGTGAATTTTCTTCTAACCAGAACGTTTTACAGGATGGGAAAGAAAAAAAAAAAAAAAGTTTGGCACTTGAATTTGGTACTTTCCCTGATACACACATATGCATGTTTTCCCCCCTTTATCCCTCTAAATCACTCTCAGGCTTTGAATACCACCAAAATAGTAAGTTCCCACTTCCTCTAGCTGTCTCCTCCTTCAAAGAAGGAAAACAAAGGAAGACAGTACAAAAATGACCATGAGTTACTAAGTTGTTTTAGAATATGGGCTGAATGTCAGATGATAAAATCAGAATTTTATCCCCAGAGTTTAAAAAAGAAAAGTCCTTGGGAATAGTTACAGAATGGACAGCCTAATAGGTTGGTATCTCCCATGTCTTGCACCCAAAGAATAAACTAAAAACTCTCCATGTAAAAGAGAAAGAGTGTAAAGATACACAAAGATGCCTTTTGTCACATACTTGCACCTTTATAATAATTTACTGAAGGGAAAGTCAAAGATACACCCCTTTGACTCTTCTCCAAAGGAATGTGAATTGAATGTCTTAAATGACATCCTGACATCCTAGGGTCCTGTTGCCATCTGAAGCTGAATACAGAGGGAACTACTTAGTTTGTAAAATTTCCTCTCACTTCAGGATGTCAGCATGACACTGTAGTTATCAAGGAGGGCTGCTGGAAGTGCAAAAATGCAAGCTTTGAGGGGAGGATGATCGCTTACAATTCAGTCTCTGGGCTTGCAGCTCAGTCCACTTCCCATTGAGAAGGCAATATAGCTATTTTCTTCTCTACCTACTCCAAAATATGGAAGATAATTGCTTTTTAATGAAAGCAATTAGCTTAAAAGTCATGCCATTCTCTATAAACTTGTCAGTTATGAGAAGCTGCAGACATACTTGGTGGTCAACATTAGCTGCATTAGTCAACATATTACTAGTTTGCTTCAAAGACAAGACTGCTACCAAGAAACTGAAAATGTTTTCCTTTAGTCACTTCTCATGCTTCATGCATGAAGTTCCTGACACAAAGTAGAGTATACTGCTCCCAGGAGAAAGGCTGCAGCCCTTCACTGAAGGGCTGGTTCACAACAACTATTAAGCACTTCTGTCACACAGTCGGGAGCACCTTAATTCTGAGTTTACATGAACATGCCTCTCTTTTGCCAAAGGTTAAACAAAATTTGGAGAACAGTTTGTTGCAACCACTGACACATCTGTTACACTTTAAGCCTTATATTTTTTGTAATTTGCCTCATCTAGCTTTTCCTATTAGTTTCTACAATACGCTGTGACAGTTGGATAGATTCAAAACCCTAGCAGTAACTGATAGAGCCTTCTTACATAAAATGAAAATAACTATTTCTAATAGGTTAAATATAGTTACACATGCAGAGATATAAAAGAGGTTTTGAGGTTCCCAGATGTGTATTATTCTGTATTGGGCTACTGAAAAGAAGCTGTGATCTAAAAGAGACTTTATTCAGCCATGCTTTATTTCTCTGCATTTAGTACAGTCTTTTACTTTCCTAGTCAGCAGCATGCCACCTGCTCTTTCATTTCCTCAAAGTAGGTCAGCAGTCAGCCATCAATCTTTCATCTTCATTACAGCTAAATCCTAAAGCCTGAGGCAAATGAACCATTTTAAAGGAGATGCAGTGATAGCTGTGGTATTCTCTCTCTTGTGTTAGCCATTTGCAGCTCAAAAAATATCTCAAAATCCAGATGAAGCTAGCCAACATTTCACTGGAAAATAGCAGGAATGAAAGCAGTTCTCGCAAGGTCTTTGTAAAAATCTGGGGACCAATTACTAAAAAAGGAAACATGGGGCCAGTCTACACATCACATAATCTCTTTCATATCATTATTAAACTCTGAAATTCAAGTTCAGTCATTACCCCCCTAAAAGAAGACAATTCTAGATCTTCAGCTAATCTAGTGCCTTAGAAATATAGTCTCACTCCAGTGTCTCTTTACTCATGATCAGTTTTTAACTCTTTTTGCTCATGTGTCAGCACTGACACAGTTTGGATAGTTCATCTCCCTTCCTGGTTTTTAATATCCATGAAATTTAGATATAATAATCATATATCCTCCTGGCATAATTTCTGCAACCTTAGGCAAGTCAAAATTTTTAGACTTCTCTAATAACAGAGGTTTCCAGGTTTTTTTTATTAACCCAACTATTCTTGCATGTACCTATTCCATTATGCACTTTTTTTTTGATCAGAGGTGAACAGATGCATACCAATATTCAGAATTTATTAACAAAATTTGTGGAAATTAGATTTTCTGTCTAATAATTAGAATCATAGAATCATTTATGTTGGAAAAGACCTCTAAGATCATCAAGTCCAACCATTAACCCAGCACTGACAAGTCCACCACCAAACCATGTTCCCCAGTGCCACATCCACACAATTTTTGAACACTTCCAGGGATAATGACTCAACAACTTCCCTGGGCAGCCTCTTCCAGTACTTGACAACCCTTTCAGTAAAGAAACCTTTCCTAATATCCAATTTAAACTTCCTCTAGCTCAACTACTTGAGGTCATTTCTCTTGTCCTACTGATTATTGCTTGGGAGAGCAGACTGACCCCTGCCTTGCTACAGGTAGTTTTAGAGAGCAATAAGATCTTGTTCATATTTTTACTTAACCTTGGAAGCCTTTTGCTTTCACAGTACTTCTGTTTCTGTAAAGCAATGAAGCACAGTGAAGTTCAGTGAAGCACTGAACAGTTGTCAGAAATAGAGGTATTTGATAATTTTGCCAGATACAAGCAATAGGTCACTGATTTTTTCTTGAACAGTGAAAAAATAAGCAGGGTGAGGTAGAACAAGAAAAAGTCTTAAAACAATGGAACAGGATGGAAGGAAGCCCAAATGAAGTGTATGGATATGCCAGGTGGACAGCAGTAAAAATGAAGGAAGCCTTCACACTTTTTCTGAGAAGTCAGCATGATGGAGCATCCCTTTGAAGTGCCTGTACAAAAATGTATGCGTGCAGCATGGAGGAAACCCAGGTGGAATTAGAGGTATGCATGCAGTTGCAGGGCTGCATCCTTACTGGAGTCACAGAGCTGTGGTGGGAAGAGTCCCATGACTCAAGTGCTGCAAGAGATAAATAGGAAGGAAGAGGCTGGGGAAGGAAAAAGAAAAGTTGCCTGTTACATGAGATAGCTCCAGGAATACATTAGGCTCTGCCTTGGGGTTAAAATCAGAGGTCAGAACTAAGTGGTGTGTGTTGTGGTCAGTGTTTACTACTGACCAACTGTTCAGGAAGAAGTTGCTGAGTTCCCATTCAGACAATGGGAAAAGCTTCATGTTTGCAGATCCTGCTTCTCATAGGGAACGTAGCACCCTGATATATCCTGGAAATACAACACAAGAAAATGCACATCCTTGGGATCTGTGGATTGTATTGATGAGAACTTCCTGACACATCTCATATATAATGTGATGACAGAAAGCACTCTTCTGGACCCAGAAAAAGGCAGATGTGGTGAAGGAGAAGGTTGATGGCAGCCTTGGCTGCTGTGACCACAAGATAGTAAGGTCTGTGATCCTGAAAGGAGGAAACAAGGCAAATAGCATGATAACAACACTGGATTACAGGACAGAGATTTTGGCCACAGCACCAAATCTGAGTTCAAGAAGTGTTTGGACAATACCCTCAGGCACATGGTGTGATTCTTGGGGTGTCCTGTGCAGGATCAGGATTTGGAGTCAATGTTCCTGATGGGTTCCTTTCAAGTCAGGATATTCTATAACTCTATGATTCTATGATAAGTGAATGTGCAGGAAAGTCCATCTGTAGTTGGATTTTGTGAGAGACAGGAAAGGCAACATGAAGGACTTCTACAATTTTTTCCTCCGCAAAAATGACATTATAGAAAATGAAAGCCTTCCCTCATTAGATGAATATGAATGGGACTGGGGACCTGGTGACAAAAGACATGGAAGAGGTACTCAATGCCTTCTTCACCTCAAACTTTACCCATAACATTTATCCCGAGGAACTGCAGCTCCTGAAAGCAATGGGAAAATCTGGAAAAATGATGTTTTATGCTGAGTTAAGAGGATCAAGTTAGGGAACATTAAACTAAGGGGATATACACAAATCTGTGGGACCCAACTGAATGCATCCATGAGGACTAAGGGAAATGTTTGATGTCCTTGTGAGGCACTTTTTGGAAGACTGTGGTGACTGAGGACTGGAAAATCCAAAGAGCATTGATATGGGCAAGTAGAGGGATATAGGAGACTCCAGGTCAGTCAACCACACCTTAACACCTGTGATAGTGATGGAGGAAATCTCATTGGTAACAATTTTAACACACATTAAGGACAAGAATGCAATCGGAAGTAGTCAGCAAGGATTTGTAATGGGGAAATCCTTCCTGACCAACCTGATAGCCTTCTGTGACAAAATGCCTAGCTTGGTGGATGAGGGGAGAGCAGCTGGTCCTCTTTATCTTCACTTGAGCAAGGCTTTTCACTCTGCCATACTTCCTCAACAAACAGTAGGGACAAGCCAAGCGGAGAGGAACTGAAATCTGACTAAACTGCTAGACTCAAGGGATTATATTATCCAGTAGAATGATGTTCAACAGGAGTCCAGTCACAAGTGATTCTTGCTAGTGATCAACACTGGAAAATGCTGTTGAATATGTTAGTGATGTTAACAGCAGGACAGAGTGCTTCCTCAGCTAGTTTGTAGATGATACAGACGGAGGAAGCATTGATAAACCAGATGGTTGTGCTGCTATTCAGTGGGATGATGACAGGCTGGAGATCTGGGCTGACAGGAATCTCCTGAGCAGAGGAAATGGAAATATCAAGTCCTGTCCTTGGGAATGAAGAATCACATGCAGGCTGGGTGGTGTTTGACTGGAAAGCAGCTTTGCAGAAAATGTCCTGGGGATCCTGGCAGAGACCAGGAAGCATGTGAGCTAGCAGTGTGCCCCTACATTAGGAGGAGTGTCACCCGCAAGTTGAAGGAAGTAATTCTTTTCTGCTCAGGCCTGGTGAGTTCATATTTGGAGTACTGTGTCCAAGTCTGGGATCTCTAGGGCAAGTGCAAGAAGGACATACTTGATTGAGTCCAGGAATGGAGCATTAAAATGCTCAAGATATTGGAGCATCTGACATGAGAAGAGGCTGAGAGCTGGGGTTTTGCCTTAGACAAGAAAGCTTAGGAGAAACTGAACATTTTATCCATGTGCATAAAAATAGAGTGGGAGGGAGTAAAGAAGATGAAGCCAGACTTTTGTCAGCGGTATTCAGTGAAAGAACAAAAGGCACAAATTGAAATGCAGGAAGTACCATTTAAAGATGAGAAAAAAGTGCCTTTTTCGATGATGAGGGTGGTTGAACAGTGTAGTATGTTGCCCAGAGAGGTTGTAGAGAGTCTAGACTTGAATATATTCAAAACGTGATGGGACATGGTCTTGAAACATGTACTATAAGTGACTCTGCTTTGAGCAGGGGTATTGGACTAGAAAATATCCAGAAATCCCCTCCAGTCTCAAAGAGCCTATAATTCTATATTTAATTTCTTAATTACAGTTTCTTTTTCAGGAGTCTGTATGAATTAAATAAAAATTGAGTAAACACCGGAGATCTCTTCCTCTTTATGACATATTAGAAGAACATGTTTTCCTGTCATAGCACAACTATCAAGTGCTCTAAAAATATGATATTGTGACATACTTGGAAAAGAATGTCGGACACCTGGTGTTGAGAATTACATTCTAAACATTCTTCTATCAATGTTCAGAAATGCTACCTGCAGTTTGTCAGAATTGCTTTCTTTATTCTATGAAAATACTTTAAAGAATAGAAATAAAATTAAATGTAAAGAGGATTTAAAAATACAGGGGTATCCCTTCTCTCCACAGCTGAGGCATATAACAGAGGTACTCACAAAAATCTCTCTAGCCCAATGCATGTCTCAAGTCCTACGAAACCATGCATCCCGTGGGGAAGAATCTGAAAAAGGCCAAGCATGTAGAAACAACTCTCTAGAATATTCTATCATCTGCCACACAACGATTTCTTCAGAGTGAGGTCATGTCTGCTTATTTAACACCTGATAGCTTTTTCTTTCATCAGTGTGCCCAGGTGCTATATTAATCCCATGTCAGCTTTTAGGAGGGACAACATTTTACAGAAATGTTCTCCATCTGTAGTATGTGTGTCTATTCTTTGAACTTGCCAGTTCCACTTCGTGCTCCTTAGCTCTTGTATAGGAATAGACTAGGTGTGATCACTTTTAATCACATTTTCTAAGCCACTGAAGATTTTATTCTTCCCTGTCCTCATCCATCTCTTTTCTAGATAGAAGTGATCCCCGCCTATTCCTTGGAGGGGGGCTATTCCATACTTGTCAAGGCTCTACATAGCTCTAGATGTTTTCTGTCTCCTGGAGGTAAGGAACTGTGCTGGGGCTGTAAACAGTATGAGTATAACTTCACTCTGGATTTAAACACTGGCATAATATTGCTTTATATTTTGTCCCCTACTTCTTTTCTTATAATTCCTTACACTCGGTTTTCCTTTTGACTCCTATTGTGCATTAAGATGATATTTTCTTATAACTAAGTGCTATTGTATCAAGATCTAACCATCACCTGGCATTTATTTACACACAGCTTCACCTATCGTGCCATTTTCCCTTAAACCAGAAATCTTGCTTGGCATTTCAATTTATGAAATTAGTGTCATAGTGACTTGTGGAAATGATTTGTCAAAGTTCATCATTTTAACTGCTTAAATAATTACTTTGATCACTTCTGATATGGATCTAGTCTCATATTAATTAAAATTTTATTAATTTATTAAAAAAACTCCAAACACTGGAAAAGAGAGAAAAAATATCCAATCACACTCTTGCCCCCACAGTGATCTTTTCCATCTTATTCCAGCCCAATTCTTTTGTAATGCCATTTTTTATAATATTGTTTGATGGTTTGCCATCACACATACATTTCCATCCTGAATGTCTCCAGAGTGCTTTAACTGGCTGTTCTTTCTTCTATATTAATGTATGCAAATGAATAATATGAAAAAAAACCCAGAAAAACCTTTGGTTTAAACTGCTCACAACTTTTGTAAGACTAGATCCCAAAGAAAGCATTAAAGATGTGTGCCTTCAACCTACATAGCAAAGCTGAAGAACACTTCCATTTTGGAAGCATGAAATATTCAATTTGCTTTTATCTGCTGCACAAAGTTACGTGCTGATTCAATGATATTACTACAAACAGAAAATTCCATAGTAAATGGAACTTTCTATCATTAGCTCTACAAATTTAGGATGTAGGTATACGGTTCCACTTTTATTTGTGACAGCTCCAGAAAATGCGAGAGAACCAATCAGAGCAGTTAGATTAAAATTTCCTTTTCTTCAGAGAAGTAACCAGCACACAGAAATAAATAACAGAGAGAATATCCAGCTCTTGCCTACCAGAATCCAAACCATGAGTTGTTTCAATTACATTTAGGTCCTCTACCATTCTATTAGAGATTCTTGAAAATTTGTATAAGCTAGGAGCTCACATATTCAAGACTACCATAAAACAAGAGAGACTCCCTCAGAAAAACACATGTACATCAAGGTTCAGAAAAAGAAAAAAAAAAAAAAATCAATCAGCTCCTTATCCAGACATTTGATCACCTGAGTTATCCCTAGCCAAATACCAGAATGCAAATATCAACAGCCAAGATATTAAATGTATATATACTTACATACATTCATATAACACACATTCATACATATACATGTACATTTATATGCAACATACTGACAGTGAATATTTAGAGAAGTATTTTTTCACAAATATGTGCCTTTTGGAGTATCTAATTCTGAATAGATTAAAAAAGACTCTTCCACACTGGTAAGAATTACACAATATTTCATTTGTTAATGGAAAAAGCAGACATAATAATTTTAAAATGTAAGCAGGGTATTTCCATAAAATGAGGATTCTAGCTTTGTAAACTCTAACCTGATATAAAGTGATAAAGGAATTATCAACTGCTTAGAAAGATTCTTGGATCTCTAAAATTCTTACTTGGGTCACAGATGCTCCATGAGAAAGCAAAACAAATACCATAGAATCAATGGAAAGTGTTCAATAAAATGGTAATTCTAAAGAAATAAGTACACTAATCACTAAGATCCAAAATGTTATTTGAGATAACCAGGACTCCTTTATAACACAGTCATAATAAGAAAGTTATATATTATGGCAGAAATTACATGAGAAATATTAGGATGTCTAATACAAGTTTTCAAGAACAAGCAGCTAAAAGGCAACACTAAGGGTTTTTTTATATGTACCTGAAAATCAGAAGAATGGATCCATGACATTGTTGTTAAAGTGAGAAACAATGATGACAATAGAATGAAAACTCAGCACTTACTGTTGAAAAGACTGTCGACTACCACCACCAAAAAAAAACCAACAGAGGGCTGCCAGGCATCTACAGCTATGGAGACTGGGTCCCTCCCTTTATGAGGCACCCTCATGCACAGGAACTCCTCCACCACTTCCACATAACTAGTTAGTAAGCACTTATTTTTGAGTCTTACTACAAACCATTAAATCAGGTCTTACTGGGAAACCTTACACTGACTGTCCAGAAGTATGTCCTTACTAACCTGTTTAGCTCATGGTTGACTCATAATGCTTTCTTTAAAGAAAAAAATGAATGATTGGATTTGAGCAGTCTCATAATTCTTAACAAAACCAGAAGTGAGCACCTCTTTTGGGAAATTGTCCAATCCACATCCATTCTTCACTTTTTCTTCTTACTCCTGACCAATAGTTACCTGCAGTCAGGTCATTACCAGTCCTTAACAGCTGTTCAAGTGTGTGTAATGATCTAAAGCTGAGCTGACCTAAGCCACAAGTTTGCTGTCCTTTCACACAGTCGGTTTTATGAATGACCTGCACATATGGTAGTGAAAGTGAGCACGAGGTAAGATTTGTCAAGCGTGAGAGTTCATGGACACAGGCAGGAGAAAGCATTATATGAGTGTAGAGAAGCATGAAAGGAAGAAATACACTTCCCAGAGTACAGCTGCTGGAGGTCTAAGAACATAGACAGTTTGGAAAGTAGACTTCAGGGTGATTCAGGTCTTTAAAAAGCAAGATGCCCTCTATTTTACAGCTTTAAAAAATACATGAAAAACAGTAAAGTATTGTTAACGCATATTGGCCCCATTATTAATGTGGTTAACAGCTATTATGTGTTTCTTCTCTTTTATCCAGGGAGAGAAGCTTATACAGGAGGGTATTTTAAAATAAAAATGCATATTCATAAACACATTCTGCTGGATATTAATGCAGGAGAAAGCTAATTGAGAAAAAATCCTTGCTTTTGCACGGCTGAGATTTGTGAAAACCTGCAATTTTTGTAGAAAAGTTCATTCTAGTGTTTGGCAGAGCCAGCAAAAAGTTTTTTCTCACTTGCATATGAATATACATTTGAATTTTAGAGTATGTTTATCAGAGAAGAAACAATTTTACCCTCTAAAGCAAAACAATTTTACATACCTGAAGTGTAGTCATATAAAGGCTTTGATTTACTACCATATGGGAAACTCCAGCAGAGAATAGCCCAAGGCACTTGCAGAAAATGTCCTGTGTTGGTAGTAGCAGCTTTTTTAAAAATAATTTTCAAAATATGACTGCATTGCTTTGCTAGAGAAGGACAGAGTCTTTAAGGTTTAGGCACAGATACAGTACACTGCTTACAGATGCTGCTCTGTAAAAGCATAGTAACAATGAGAAATCCAGGAGAAGTAAATACAGAAGTGAGATGACTCGTACTGCATAGCCATAAAGAGGATAGCTTTGTTCAAGGAAGCTCTTCTTCAGGCCCTCTGCCCACCAGCACAAAGTCTGGGTTAAGTTTGCAGCACTCTGCTATCTGTTTATTGCCTGTGTGTGTGCCCTTGCAGTGCAGCCAGCTCTCCCTGTCTCCCTGGGTATCCTTACAAACAGAAGTGCTCCACCTGGCACTTCACCTCGAAGGAAAAGTACACCAGTTCCTATGAAGTTTGAGCAGCACTGAAGTGGTCTTACTGCAAAGCCAACGCGCACCTTTTGAGTGAGAGAGCATCACTTCATGGTCAAGCGCTGCATAAAGATCTTGTGGCAGGTGACTTGATAGCTTGCTTCTCCAAATTGACAACAGTACTAATCACTGCCATTAATCATTTCCAATATAATTTCTTGGCCAGAACTCAGGACATTCTAGGCAAAGGATACTATCTATAATTACCTATAATATAAGCTGATGCTTGCCTTCTGCATAAGGTTGCTTATGATCGAAAGAATGGTTTTTGAGAAGCACCAGGATATCCAGATTGTATCTTTTCAGTATGAGCCTATTTAAATATTTGAAGGAATGAGGGAATATTCTTCCCCCAAAGAAGTATTAATTACATTAGACAATCTGCTATCCTAAATTGCTATTTTAATGCAGAATTCTCTATTTTCAGAGATGTCTGGTGGAAGGATTTTATTGATCTCTATTACAGCCTTAGCATATTTGTGGAGTAATTCATTATGGTTTGTTTAATCTGCATCAGCATCTGGTTTTGGACACAAGCACTAAAGTCTGTCTTTCTTTATACAGTGGTGGATGTTTCCAGAAAACAAGAGAGATGCTACAATACTAGAAAGGTTTGAACATTCAATACCCAGGATAAAATGCAGCAAGAAAGATTAATCAGTTCCTAGACTCTCTTTTCTGGAAATTCTTCCTCATCAGGTTTTGGTGTTTGATGGAGAGAGAGTTTTCTTGTCTTTTTTTTTTTTTTTTTT